>JAKSZP010010538.1:0-305268 GCA_022478985.1 Massospora cicadina | reverse complement strand
TTTTAACCTTCAAAGGGAACTGGAAGCGCTAAGGAGTCCAATAATTAAACCATGCTGGGAAATAAGCCTGAGGAGTTCAAGTGGATCGATAAGAAAGGCAAATGCTGTTTTTTCAGTGTGGAGGAAAAGGACACTTTTCATTTCAATTCAATAATACAAAAGAACAAATCAATGTGGTCCAGGTGAAACTGGCCAACCTGCATGAAAGTCATGAAAAGTGCCCACGGCCTAGATGGGGAATAGTCTAGAGCTGCAGATAAACCTGTTCCCCCAACATCCTGCATGAAAAAATTGACATTAGTTATCTGTTTGTCAATGATGATGTGCAGGACCAACTATATCAAGTGAAAATTTAAAGTCAACGCAGTAACCAGATCTGGAGCAAAGAAGATTGACCCTAAAATAATCAAGGAAGTTGCTCTGACATATGCACAACAACTAGTGGATAAGATTGAGCCATGGAGAATCCAGACGAGTTGAGCAAGGTCAAATTAGATGAGGCAAGCCTGTTTATCCTCCTCAGCACAATTAAGGAATTTTTTTCTGATCTATTGGCATAAATTATTCACACCCTTAAACTGCTAACACCACTATACACTCAGTAGATATGATTTTATTATACTCTGAGTGTACATATACTGGTTAATTGAGTACAGTTGCGGGAAATAATTGACAGTGGAGCGCCTATAAATATTATCTTGGATAAGCTGGTGAAGAAGATGAGAATCTAGAATCTCGCCTGATCTGGGACACAAGAAAGAATATGGTATATCTGGGACAAATACAACCTTCTTCTGTGGAGCATATAGCGCTTTGCCACTTGAATTTAAATCTTTAGTGGTATCTGCCCCATCAATAATTTTGGCCAACCAAAACTATGATATTCTGATAAGGATGGAGTTTCTAAAGAAGTATGGAGTTAAATGTAACTCTTAAGATAATACGTTGACCACATTGGTTCAGACGTTACCATCATTTTATCAGAAAGATGGGGAAGCACCACTAATCAGGAGGAATAATTACATCAATCTGATCTACAATGATGGCATTGTCCCAATTTGTTACCAATTGGTTGGGCAAAAATGGACAAAAATGCTGAAGGAAATCCTGAAAAGTTGGGGAATTCCATATAGGATCAAGACTTTGAGAACCATTCCGCTGGGATCACAGATTATATTTGACATGGGATTGAGATTTGGAGATACATGAGCTGTTGTATTGAGAGATTGGAGGCCCCTGGAAGTAGTCCAGAATAGAGCCTTGGGTGGCTCCTGGAATAATTGTTTTGGGCCATGGAGAAATTCGAGTTCTTCTGGAAGATTTAAGTGAAAAACTTAAGATTGAGAGTTCTAAGATCATTGCATTTTGTTCATCTAGTCCCAATGGCTGAATTGAGGAAGTTCCACGATTTTTGGGACCCTTGATGAGATGGGATTACTGGCAGGGGTGACTAAAAACATAGATCGTTTGGTCAATCAAGAGCAACAGGCTGATCTGATGGACTGATAGCAGGAAGAGGTGCTCAAATTATTTGACAAGTATTGGGAAGTATTCGCCCAGGATGACCACAATTTGGGATGTATGAGGAACATATTCACAAAGTTAATACTGGGGAAATTTTGCCAATAAGGATGAGACTGATTTGACAGTAAAAGATGGCTGAAGCAGTACTGGAAAAAGAGATCAGCAAACTATTGAAGCATGGGCTTCTAGTTCCATTGTCAAGTCCCTGGGCAAGCCCTATCCTGATTGTGAAGAAGAAGGATGGCTCTAATCAGGTGGTGATCAATTTTCAGAAGCTAAATAAGATAACAAAGAAGGATTCATATCCGGTACAATGAATTGTCGATGCATTGGATCAATTTAGAGAAGCAAAGTATTTCTCCACAATAGATCTGATATGTGGATATTGGCAAATTTATCTGTAAGTAGAAGACCAGGAGAATGCATGATCATCACCACACAGGGGCTGTATCAACTGATGAAGATGCCCAAAGTCTATGTAATGTGCCTGCAACGTTTTAGAGGGCCATGGTCACCATCATAACACCTGATGTTGTCATGCGTCCTGGTGTACTTGGACGATATAGATGTGTTCAGTAGGACATTTACAGACCATTCACATCACTTGGGGGAAGTGTTCAAGAGACCGTCCATGACTAACCTGAAGATCAAGCTGATGAAGTGCCACTTCTTCAAGAAAGAGTTGTAATATCTTGTATTCATTATTAACTCTAGTGTACTGCAGCTACAAGCCCATAAAATTGAGGTTATAGAACAAATGTCTGTTCCAAGAAGTGTCAGAAATATCAAAGTGTTCCTTGGAATGGTTAGATACTACTGAATATTCATAAGGGATTTCGCAAGATTCAGTGAGCCCCTCTTTTATTTACTGAAGGATCCAAAAAAGATTCGTTTGGAATGAAGAGGCCCAGAGTTCTTTTGATGAATTACACTGGTATCTGATATATTCTATAATATTGGAATATATGAATCTTAATTAAGAACTTATAGTCTAAACTGATTCTTTACTAATGGCATTTGGCACCATCCTGAGCCAAGTAGATGATCTTGGGGATTAACACCCAGTAGCATATGTGAGCTGGACACTATCAGCAGAAGAAAGGAATTACACCGTTACTGAGCGTAAATGCCTTGCAGTAATTTATGCTTGTAAACAGTTTTGGGTGTATATTCATGAAATACACTTTAAATTAGTGACGGACCACTCCTCATTGCGTTGGCTGCATAACTTATGAGAACTGGAAGGACATCTGGCCCAATGGCCATTGAAGCTACATGCTTACAATTATGATATAGTCCACCAAGCATGAGCTTCTCATCAGAATGCGGATGGCTTATTGAGGTTACTAATGGTCCAAGTGATATACCAGCAAGCAGATGAGCTATTTCAGAGAATTATTAAAGTAGAAATTGGGAACAAGCCCTGGGAAATCCAAAGTATACTTTGGAAAGCAAAGGAAAACACTGAGCCCAAGGATGGACAAGTTTTAAGATGATTGAAAGAAAATGATTACTATTCTCAAGACCATTAGATTAAGTGGCAATCGTTCAAGCTACACATAAGGTTTTCAGGCATGGAGGCTTAAGGAAGACGACCAATCACATTTGCCAGTACTATTACTGGGAGTCTATCAACTATGATGTAGTGGATTAACTGGCTTGCTGTGTGGTGTGCTAATTGCACAAGCCTCATAAGAACATGACTGGATATTGACATGTCCACCCTGAATTTTCCTGGCATATGGTGTCCATTGACATGATGGTAACATTATCCATGAGTACAGGGGGGTCAAATACATAATAGTTATAATCAAACATCTGACTAGATGGGTCAAGACAAAGGCATTGGCGAAAGTGAACGCTATAAGCACTGCAAGGTTTGTCCTGGATCAAATAAATACTGCCATGGATGCCCGCAAGTCTTATTGAGTGACAATGGAATGAATTTCACATCCAATGTGATCCTGAGATTGAATGATATAATGAGGATCTGAGGAGTCGTGTTATTACCTTACCAGCCAGAGACAAATGGACTGGTAGAACAGGTCAATGGAACGCTGGCTGAAACGCTGAAGAAGCTGGTCACAGGGAGAACTTCCTCATGGGGAAATTACCTCAGTTTGGTGATGTTCACATATAATACAAGTTATCATATGGCAACGGAAGAGCGCCATTTGAATTACTATACTGAGGGAAGGCTGCGTTACCACTGATTCTATATTCGTTGGTTGAACCAACATTGGGGATGTGTGCTAAGTAGTACCTGACCTGATTGTCAAATATCCTGAGTGAGATGCAATTGCAAGCATTTGATATGACCTTGAGAACAGAATCAAGGCCAAGATAGTGGATGATAAGAACCTATCAGCATTGTCAGAATACCAATTAAGCGATAATGTTTAATTATTGCGACATGAATGGTTTTGGAAGAAGAAACAAGATAGATGTGTTATGGTTGGGTCCATTTGAGATAATCGCCAAGATGATGATGGACGCCTATTCCATCAAGAACCTCTTGGATGGAAGTTTTATGAATCAAGTCCATGCTAAAATATTTAAAGCAGTGGATCAATGACAAAAATAATAATAAGAGTGTTCTTGAAGGACCTCTAAACCACTGAGATGGTTGTGTACTGTAATTTGGTTAAGTTCTAAAAAGGGACCACTGAACCAAAATAGATGGTAAAATTTTAAATAAGACATCTGAACTATATTAAACTGGTATGTCAGAGTATACCTAGGAACCAGTTTGGGGGAATAAATAAAAAAGATGCACCACTGAACTGAGTGAAGGTCAAGCCCCTTATAAAAAAAATGATAAAAGATTGATAAAAATATAGCGAGAAACCATTAAAACGCACAGAAAAAGATATATATTTATGTTTTTATTGGTTATACTCAGCTCAGAGATAATTCCGCCTATGTCGCCTCTTAAGGGAGAGAGGATGTATCATAGTTTGGTGAATAAACAATCAAAATTTATGTGAGATTGGAAGCAGACAAGAGCTAAACCTATTCAAAGTCAAGTTCATTGAGCGGAGGCTAAACCCTGTTAGAACACAACAAGGGAAGAGAGATGGAAATTTTTGTTTTTAAAAATGCAATACCCTGTATCGAGGAAAAAACAACAGAACAAGACGAGGTAGTTGATAAATAACCCCGAGTAATCCTGATGTGGCACCAGAGCTAGAAGATTGGTCTTGAGCGCTTGTCAATGGGATTCATCAAGGACATTAGACATATGAGATGGCATTGTGCAAGGGATACTAGGCATTGGTTACCGATTCTTGCCCCTGATCAAAGCCATCAGGGGAAGGTACTGATGGAATGCACTAAAATGAGATAGTCATTCAGGGAATGGATGTCATCCTGCAGACAACAATTATGAGATTCTCGGATGTGAAAGTAGAATGAGTCATGAATTTTGGGAGAGGCTGGAAGCTTTGTAGCCCAACTTCAAAGAACTTGGCTAGAAAAACAAAGGGCATAGGCTGCACGTCTTATTATAAAATTTTTTTGAGAGCTGAGGGGTTCAG
The DNA here is from genome assembly GCA_022478985.1 of Massospora cicadina. Classification (NCBI taxonomy): domain Eukaryota; kingdom Fungi; phylum Entomophthoromycota; class Entomophthoromycetes; order Entomophthorales; family Entomophthoraceae; genus Massospora; species Massospora cicadina. The sequence continues at coordinate 300,208 of JAKSZP010010538.1, read as the reverse complement.
AGCTATGGACAGAGCCTCAATCACTCAGGTCCTCAATTCTGCATAGGGGGTTTTGAAATGTTCACGGTTTCTGATTGCTAGTATGGTTGAATGAAAAGCTGACTTGTATAATTAGCTGAGTCAGAAAAGGAACTTCAGAAGCATGTCAGATCTAGCAAGGAACAATCAATTAATAGAGGAGGGCATTACTTCAGTAGGTTTGACAATGTTGTAGGAGTATCTGTAAAAGGAGCTGAACCAAGGAGAGTATTAAAATCTAATGTGGGATTGATGACAGAGGGAGGATTGGTCGTGAGTTGTTTGTGACAATTGTTAATCAAGTTCATTAAAGTTTTATACTGTTTCCAGTAGTTCTGCGGAAGGCTGGCTACAGGTGCTTGACTGGGAGTATGGGTCCTTGGTGGACCATAGAAGAGACTTTGTCACACAGATCAACTCATCAGTTGAAAGAGCAGAGCATCAGTATCAGACATACTGTTTAGAAGTTGCTGGTACCAGAATTCTGAATTTGACATATGAGCTGGATGAGAGGGGGAATGTCGGACTTTTTATATAGTCAACATTAATCACGTTGGTATCAATTAAGCTCAAATTTTGGAGAAATTAATTTCAAAAGTAATGATATAAGCTCTTCAGAGAAGAATTAAGAATGATATGAGCTAAATAAGTTATTAAGAGTAAATAAGAAGAGTGATTATTATTGAGCATGCTTATTTTGTGCTGCAAAATAACATCAATGGCAGTGACCTCCTGTTGAGGACAAGGAGGAAGATTAGGAAATCGAGGACACTGGATCAAGAATCCTGAATATAACAACAGGTCATATGCCCTGACCAGGGGTGAAACCAGATTTCCAGGACTAGTATTGTCATAAGTAAATAGATTAGCCTGTCATGACAGAGGTCATGGGGACTCCGCTCTTAGGAGGCAGTAGCAAGGAGGAAGAGGATGATAACTGCATGCTGAAGGATGTCCTGAGTAGCATTGAGTGCATATCTACTGTGCTCCACTAAAACCAAGATTTATTAACCTGGTATAAGAAGGCGTTATTCTCCTGTCCCAATCCTATTACCTCTGGAAATAAAGGAAAGAGGGGGATGTGTTGGGATTTTTGCCTGCCTTTATAGCCATCTAAATTACCATGGATTGCTAGGTATATTTATCATGGTGAGTGAATAGATATCAGTTGACCCTTATTTCAGGGTAATAATGTTTGGGAAATTTTAGGTAATTTTCCTAGTTCAGATCCATTAGGTATCAATCCAAGTGAATGCTTAAAATTTGTTGGAAAGAGTCGCCAATGAAATGAGTGCATCTGAAAGCTGATCAATGATTAACTATCAGGTGTACTGATTGGGATTGTCAAATTTCATCACAGACAAATTGAGAATTTAAGCAGCAAATTGCAGCGCGTAATGCTGCCAGAATTTAGTAAATCCGATAAGTTGGTTTGTGACCTGCAATTATGGGTGATAAGTCCCATTAAATAAGCAGGTCTCTCACCAAATATGGTTGGTTTTCTGGGATTGAGCGTAACATTTTAGGGACACGTTTTCTAACACTGTCTGTTTTGAGTCTCAAGGATGTCTGACTAAGGAATCCTAATCAGATGGAGAAGACCATCGATGGTGAGATGACAAAAGAAAGTTCAATGGCAACAGCTGCCATTTCATGGCTGAGGCGCCAACTGAGGGTTGGGTTCCAGATCCCTTCTATAAATTCCCCTGATAATTCACATTACTAAAAAAAGTCTAATTTAGCAGAATTCATTATTGGTTTTTAGTTTTATTCATCTTCAGGAAATTATAGCTTAGTGCTTCAATTGGGGACTTTTTAGTAGGATAAAGAGCAAAGATTGAGGATATTTAAGAAGAAAAGCTGAGCTTAGATGGGAATTTCTGTAGACTCTGAGAGACCAGAGAAAAGGCCATAAACTTAGGGATCTGAGCGTGGATTAAGTTAGGCGGATAAGGGTATAAGTCCCTACTGAAGACATCAAGAGCATTTTGGGAAAAAATACAAGTTGAGCGTTAGACCAGAACGGGTTATCTATTCAACTATGGATAATAGTCTTTATACTATTATCAATTGACTATCATCTATTATTAGACAACGCAAATCATGCACAAACCAAACCTGTGCGTTAAGCAATTAGGTGTTATCAGTCTTTACCAATCAGTGAAAGCCCCTAAATTTTAACAACAATAATTGTCACACATCCTCAGGAATACTTGTATATCTCAAACGTTTTTGGTATCAGCATCAATTCAAATGCTTGTATTATTGTTATGGAAGTAGCCCTTTTAATCTATAAGAAAGCACAAGCAATATTTCTTGTTTTTAAATTCATATCCACAGATTGATTTTTGTGATAAGAAGAAGCAGCTATTTGAACACTTCTTCCAGATGGTTAAAGTGGTCATTAAAGATTCTACTAAAAATATATATCTTTAAGTGTACCAAAATCCACAGATCAACCTTATATCAGCTATTATGGTGTCCATCTCTCTCTGAAAAGTAAATGGTGCGTTGCAGAGTCCTAGCAGCATTTTTGTCAGTTGATGCATCCCTTGTGGTATGGTAATAGCAACTTTTCTTAGTCAACAATTGGAAAGCTAATTTGCCAATATAATGGAATGAGATCTAACATCAGAAGAATTTAGCTTCACCAAAATAATCTAAGTCTTTGTTAAATCTAGGAAGAAATATGATATATTTTTATTAATTTTATTAAGGCATAAATAATTGATTATAACATAATTGGAGACATCCTTCTTTTTCCTTATTAATATCATAGTAACCTGAGGACTTCAGGAGGGGACTAGAAATCTTGCTTAAATAACTTGACAGCTCATTGACAACAACTTCTTCATTTTCTCTGGATCATTGAATCGGCCTTATAGAGATACATACTAGTTCCTCAGTAGCAACCTTAAGCAATACATTTTTATAGCCAAGTTTAGCTTGTTTTAGCCAAAAATAACGCGGTACATTTTGAATAGGCTCAAAAATTATCCTTTTGGCCTTTGGTTAAGCCAGTCTATTGTTCCGTTTGTTTAGTACAAGAACACTTTTGGTATATGTTTCTGACAATCCCACTTGATAAGATTACCAAAATCATGGAAATTTTTGATTTCTGTTATGGGGATCATGTGAGCAAAAGCTATGGTCTGTTTTTCTTTATACTTTTGGTTTTTTATTGATATTGGCAAGCAAAACTCCTAATTCTTTATGACCCAGAATTAGATTTCCAGGCGCTACCCAAGATTCAAATTTAAATTTTTCCATGGAGGCTCAACTTCTGCTATAATTGAGCAGTTATCTCCACAGTCAACCTCAAGTTAATCATCATTGCATTCCAGGGTATATATCTATTGGAACATTTGCCAAATTGTAAATTTTCAATTTTTATTTATCTGCATGGGAAAATATTTAGCTTTTTTACATAACAACGATTACTTGGTAGAAATAATGTCATCTTTGTAAATCAGATCTACACGGCATCCCAATTTCTCGCTATCATCCTCTTTTTGGTTAAAGGTTAACAGTAAAGTTTGGCCAAAATCTTGTCAAAATTTTCCTTTAAAGTCTATTTGACCCCATATTTTCTCAGAAAATCAGTCTAACTTATATAGTATAGTTCTGATTGGGTAACATTATTGGTTTTCCTGAGGTAAACAGAAATCTAAATTGAAGAGGCAAGGTACTATCAGCATCACAAAATGTTTTCAAAGTTGGTCTTACTGTCCTATTTTTTTCTGATGTTCTAGATCCATTGTGATTTTCATATCTTTTACAGTTTGTTCAAAATGATATTGTCTATGGAGCCACTAATGATAATGTTCCTCACCTTCACCCAATAACCAAAATGTTTGCATATGTACACTCAGAGTATTTGTGCAACATTATTTTCTAAGTGAATAGCGGCATAATTTGCCAAATCTGAAAATATTAACAACTGCGTTGAAATATCAGGGAAAAGATTCCAAGATAGTACTTATCATACTAGAAAAGCTATGTACTGAACCATCTAGTACTAAAAAAAGCTATGTACTGAATTCTTTATTTAAAGATTTCTCCTCATTTTTGGTGTTTTTATATCAATAATTGGCTAGTACATGGGTGAGGGAATTAACTAATAATTTTAGGGTTCATCCCTTTCTCTTTAGCCCTTTTAATCTCTTTACATTTTGATATACTACTTGATGATGGTTATTGGTTGTAGGTTCATTTACAAACAGGTTGAAGATGTCTGCGTCATCTTGAGGTTTGTCTGGCGGAACTATTCAGATTGCAGATCTAGACTTTCAAGATTTGCCCTAGTAGATGTAAAGCCTCAAACATGGGAACTCATTATTTGTTTATTTAGGAAACCCTGGCATATGACTATTAATTTATAGATCAATAATTTTTGGGTTTTAAGGCTAATAATATTATTAACCATAATTTACATAGCATCAAACTTTTACCAAAAGCTGAGTTCACAACTAAATATGGGATAAATTGACTCTCAAATGATCCACTGACTAATAAGATAATGATAATCTCCTATCTATATTTATATACTTTCAATGTAAGGAACAAGGTTTTATTTAAGCCTTGTTCTATCTTGTTTCTAATTTTAATTAGATCTTATGAACAACTTTATCTGTTGATTGTCTTCTTTTACCATGTATATGGTCTAGATTTACTTTCCTAGACCTTGTAGGCTTATCATTCAATATAATATGAATCTATCCCTTACATTCCTAGCACTATAATTGGTGCTATTGATTTGTACAACAAAACCCTTTTACTACTTATAATTGATTTTATATCAAGTTAAACTTTCACCCAGAACCTCTAAACCTATTGATATTAGATTAAGCTCCAAAAGCTCATCACCATTTTTACAAGGTGAATCTGCATTAGTGATGAATCATTTTTCTAAGAAGAGGCAGAGAGCTATAAATTTACCTTAGTGACAAATTTTTCCACTTAGAATAATGCTAACGCTATGATGACTAATAGTCTTGTAGCCTTCAAAGATCTTCCAATAATTCATTTTCATGAAAATCCAATACCTTTGCTTACTTCCAAGGGAAATTTGAGGCTGCTCAGTAAAAACATACCTTTGAAAAGTTGAATTATTCCAGCATTAAAAGAATATGAGTGTACACCAAAGGACCACTTCAGTAATTATAAAAATTTCGCTCCTCAATATGAAAGAAACTGCTCAGTCCTACCAAGAATTGATGGATAAAGTGACTTACCAATTTACCTAAAACCCAAAAAGCTTGGCAAAGCTTTCTAAAATCAAGACATAATATTTGTTGGACAACTGCTTACCAAAATTATTAAAGAATCATTGAGATTAGACGTTAATCTATGTATGCTTATTTAGAAAAATAAATTTGAAGCTATAAACCTGTTTTACTATCGCATAATCCTTAAGGCAGTCACCCAATGTAGGGAGCAACATCAATTGAAAGTGAGCAGGATTAATTTACCATTGGATGGTTAGCCTGGCGGGTAAAACTGCTTCCACCCTAGTGCAGGTTTTGTTCAATACAAGTTCGAAACCTGTACTGGCTAGAAAAATTCTTAGTGTGGTAATTTTGTTCTAAGGTCAACCCACCTCAAATAGTTTTAAGGATAAACCTACCATCATTGCCAATGATGTAAATAAACTGCATTACCCAGAAGCCTTAGCGCCATTTTTCTTCCCTGTGCTGAGGCTCCTTGCTGCTCCAATAATCAAACCAGAACATTCAAAGCAAATTCCTCTATGTCCAAATTATTGCCCTTCTTCAATGCTCCTCGCTGTTTTGACAATGAGACAAACAACCAGAATGCTTAAGGCCCTCTCAGATTCTTGTGCTGAGGATCCACGCTGTCCCACCAATAAAATTGAAACAGCCAAACTAGAATCCTCTACACCCATTTTGCTTCTAAAAGCAGAAGCTCCTCACTGTTATAATGGTAAAATTGAGCAACCAAATCAAACGCTTTAGTGCACAAATTGTTCTCCTGCTGAGGCCACCAAAACTCTCAACAATTGCTTGGTCCAGATGAGCTAAGAGCCCTTGAGACCAAATCTCATCCCTTTAACAGCTTATTAGATCCCAAATAAATATTTATATTTCACTTTTTACTGAATTCTAAATTTTCCTGCTGGCACCTAGCAATTGGAATTCTCTAACCTGTTTCAACTAAATCAGGCAGAGATTAAGAATTTGCTACCTGACCATTCTTTTAATTCTACACACATTTGTGCCCCAGATTTTTTACCATAGTTGTGTTTGTCAACCAAGAAAGAAAAACTACCTTCCTGTAATAATTATTGTTATTAAATGACAAGCTTTTTAATAACTGATCCTAGCATCAGAACTATTTTAAACTGCCCAACTTCCATCTTGAATTGATGTGAGGCCATATTCAAGATTCTTCACTACACCAACATGTCAATTAGGCCAAACAACCAGAATATTTTCCCCTCGCCATTTTAAATCTTATAGTAAATCTTCACACCTGACGCCTCTCAATTTAAGTTATATACGCATCTATACAGCAAACTTATTAATTGGAGGATCTCAGCAGAATAATTTAATGTGAAATGCTTGACTGCCACTAAAAATTAAAGTGAGGTTTTAATCATGTTTTTCTCCTCTTCTGACGTCATTTTGGCAAAGAAACCAAATGCTCTTTTTTTGCTACTTTAACAGGTACATTTAATCTTATGAAAAAATTTCTTTCTTAATTAAAGTTTACCTTTATCTGTCACAATGGCGAGCTTCTATTTGACTAAAAATCTCTCCAGATAATTACATAAACCCTTGACAAACTTTCTTGAACAACAAGTTACTCAGAATGCTTTTCAAAGTGCCACACCATCTGATTTAAACCTAGCGACTAATCAAGCTGAAGAATCATCCCTGAATCTTTTTCCTAAAATAATAAACCAGAAACCCTCAAAAGCACATCTATACTTTTCTGCCAGCCGCTTATCTGGTACCTTCCTCCCCCTTTGACATGGACTTTCTGACCATGGTGCTCAACTCATTAGAATTACAACTCTGCAATCTTAAGCGATAATTTGATTGTCACCATGACTTTGCTCCTCCTAAGGCGCCCCCGCTTTTCCAGATAAATTTTTTATAATCCCCTATTGGCTTGCAGCTTCTATAATTGAAACCTCAATTTTCTGCCATGCATGCCTCAAGAAACTTTTTCTTTGCTACCTCAACCTAAAATTCACGCCACCGCGAAAATACTACTGATTTAAAAGATGCTATATCCAAATTAGAAATTTTCACCTACAGAAATCTTCCCCCAAATAAAACCTTTGGGGCTCTATCTGCATCCTGTTGGAACAGTCTGTCACCTGCGGCAAGGTTAACAATGAGTTTGATCAGAGCTGGTGGAGTCCTTCGTTGAGGTCCTGTTTGTTCCTTGGAGTTACAAGCTTGACATCTTCCAGATCAGGGCTCCTGAGGAAAACCACCAGAAGATGCTTATTTGAGACACCATTATCACCCACAAGCCTTACCTCAACAAAAAATTCTTAATTTCGATTCATAAGATGTCAGAACTTCGCCAGATGTTTTACCACTTCATGAAGTTTGTCACAAAGAAGGTCAAGGAAGTGCACGATCTTCATTTTGTATTTAATGCTTAAATTTTTCAAAGCCATCTTACAACCCATAACTTTTATGTCAAGCTCTATCTGCACCAACTTCACATGCATTCTTTATCAATTTGCGCCTCATATGTGACAGCGCCTTTGTTGATTACAAAACTGACCCCAACATCTAATCATGGACTGCTTGAAGATTATGAGACTTAGTTAACCTTTTTAGTTGCCAGGCCAACATCTAACCCATCTGCCTTAATTTATCACACTCCTCCTAACTATGGTAGTTTGAGATCTTACCTAGGGTAGCAATCCACTGGCAGAATAATTGTCACCCTCAGTTAATCTTGAAATTGGAATTGTCAGAATTTTCATATTATAGTTATTAAACCTTAACCTTAGGATTTTAATTCATTCACCCATTTAGGCAATCTTAAACTATATTATTTAAGCTATTTATTAATAGTTTATTTGGCTTAGGGCCAAAATTATTAACCTTAATTGATTTACCATCTGATGTTCAATAAAGATGTTTTCACAACTAGATAAATTCAATATAAAACGCCTCACAAGAAATCCACTGGCTAATAAGGTAGGGATATTCTTCCTATCTAAATTAGTATACTTTCAAGGTAAGAAAAAAGATTTTATTTCAGCTTTGTCTACCTTATTCCTAATTTTATTTTACCCTATGTACACCTTTATCTGTTGATTGTCTCCTTTTATCATTTAAAATTCTAGGGTTTACTATCTTTGACTTTTTAGGGTGATCATTTCATATATTCCAGAATTCATATATTATTTTATAAAATTATAAATATTGATAATAATTTACCTAACAATACCCTTTTCTCTTTCTTATAATTAATTTTATATCAAGTTAAAATTTCACTCAAAACCTCTGAACCTACTAAGAATAAATTTAGCAGTAAGATTTTAACAACCATCATGCCAAGGTGCATTTGCCTTTGCAACATATCATTCCACTAAGAAGAGTCAATAATATACTTATCTTTCTTTAATAACAAATTTATTTCATTAAGATGATTTCTGACGCTATGAAGACTAATCTTCTTATAGCCTTTAAAGGACCTGACAGCCATCTCGTAACATAGAAAATAAAAAGATTGTTCTACATCTAAATTTCAAGGCCTTTTCAAAAGTTGACTAGGTTTCATCTTTTGAGATTGAACAAGGGAAATATGATTATTGCTTTTCTTGCTCTAGCACTGAGAAGCATATTGAACAGTAGTCTACATATGGGAATACATTGCAAAATATATCAGGTCATATATGTCCTTAGAGGGCTTTTTCAAACCGTTTATAATCTATCAAATCCTTTTCTTGCCACTGAACGTTTACAAATTGATTTTTAACTTGGGTTAGATCCAAAGCTTTGTTTTGGCTCATCAGAGGCTGTTCCTAACATTTTTGGGTACACTAAAATTTGAAAGATAGAAGTGTTAGTTACAGTGATGACACCATTGCTCAATGTAGGTCCAGTTAAGGTCACAGAGCCATTTGCATGGCAATGCAAGTGTCATGAAAGATACTATGATTAGACTGGATGGTAATTCGTCACCCTCTGAAAGGACCCCTTCCAGTGCACCAATATCACAGAATTTAGACAAGCAAGTTTAAATCACAAATATAGGAAATCAACCACCTTTTATAGATAAAGACGTCCCATAAAATACCTTTCATTTGATATGACAGCATGTGCAATAATTTGATAGTCACCAACTAAAGAAATTTGAAGTTTGAAGATGACGCCAACAATGCCACCAAGGACTATAAAAAAAGGCTTAATTTTGTACCTTTGGGGGTCAAAAATTTTTACAATTGGCCAATGATGAAGTAATGAACAATCCAAAACCTCTTATGGAATCAATTGAACCCACCGTCATAATATAACACAAAAAAGAAGTCATCAAATTTTGAGAGTTGATTGAAACCCTGAAGTGAGATTTATCAAAGTAGTGCCATCAACTGAATTTTGGGAAAATTAGCCTAGCACCAGGTTGGGTAACAATGTAATTACCTAAAGAGGTACTGCCATCCCAGACCCAGAAGTGGGTATTGAGCAAGGGGCCACTGAACATCCTGGTGCAGAGATGTCCATCATGAGATAAGGCTTTTAGATTATCGCATTAAACAAAATGGATGCCGCCATCAAAGCAAATATCAAGAAGATTGACCTGGGGTTTGTGAAGCCCCTATTTTATTGCCAATCCCCACTCACATTTTATGATCAATTTACATCCATTTTATATCTTGAATTTTACAAGAAGTATAAAAATACTTAGATTTTTATTTTAAAACATTTTAAACTTGAACCCCAGTTTATTATTTTTGTTTCACTCATATAGAATTTTAGTGATCTAATCACTAGTAACCATCTGAAAATAGCGGCTGAGCACAATATATTAGCCAGTCTGAGATCTGCTCTAGAAGACCATGGCACTCATTTGCACTGATACCTTGGAGCTGATCTGCCAAGGGAGAGGTTAAATAGGAATCCAGTGTGTCCTGAGGTGGCCATTATAAAAGAAAATGTTAAAGAGTGTCCACAAAAGTTTTGCCATAGGTGCATAGAGTTCCAATAAGAAATCAATGCTACCATGGGTAGCATCAGAAGAGGATTTCCATAGTTATGATGACCATGTCCCTTCAACAGGTCGCCTGGTGTCTAGCTTTGTGTGGAACAGACCCATAAACAGCAAATCAACCTCCCAAAGTAAGCGAGAAAAGGGCTGAAAAGTTGACATTGGCGCTCACTACAGGGTTGCATCATCAGATTATAATGAAGAAATTGAGATTCCTCAAGTACAGTTTGACGATGAGAATATGAAAGTGTTTAATATAGAAGAGTCCTTTAAACTTCTGGTGAGAGAGAAGGGAAACCCCTTTAAGACTCTTAACACTGAGACTAGAATTATCTGAGTTATGATATAACCTGAGCACTACAAAGAGACCAATAGAATACCATGTATTGCTTTATTAAAATAGTGAGAGAACCTTCACTTAATGTGAATCTTAAATCTTCCATTAAGGAGTCAGAAGATCATATTTTATTTCTTGAGAACAAAGATGGAATGAATATCAACACATTTAATGAAATTGGATATCGTTTGGGCCTGTATAAATATATGTTGTTCACCTTTGACAAGAATCTGGATGGGTTGTAAGCTCATCTGCATTTTTACCACATGAAATCTACCTCAACCCTGAGCGGATACTTTGTTTGAGACTTCAGTCTTGGCTACTCAATTGACAGTTGCGCCCATGAATACAGTGCGCGTCAAACCTATTGAAGAGGACCTGAACTTCAACCCTTATTTAAAGACCATATACACACCAGGAGAAGGAGGTATTGCTAGTAACCTCCAGATGTACATAAATACATAATGGTGCAAGCAATTTCCAAAAGCTTCTTACATACAAGGAAGCGTAAATAGTGAGGCTCAGGAGATCCTTATCAGTAGCTTACAACCTGAATTGACCTGGACCAAAGTTTTGAGTATCCTCCTCTTAGAATTTGGGAGTGAGCAGGATGTCCTAATCTTAAAAAAATTAATAATTTATTAAATGGGCAAAGACAAATCAGTAACAAGCTACGCCACTTAATAATATATCAAATCTCAACTTTTATGTACAATGGGAACTATGGACTTTCCTATAGCAAAAAGGATCCTGCTAAGTTCCAAGAAATGCATCCCGCCTTGAAAATGAGTATGACACTTGCAGTCAAAACTGCAATACCCTGAAGAATCTTAGAGGTGCATTGCTTAATGTACAAGGGACATACAAAATTGTATATATGGCCTCATTACCACTTCCTCAAAAAGTCAGAAAGGCTGATTACATCATCCATGGCAAGATCAATAAATCTAAGAAGAAGAACCACAAACCAACAGAACTGCCTGCCCCGTTGAGATCATACTTGAAATAAGTGCAACCATCCTGGGCACTTCCACCATGCTTGTCTCTTAAACACTTCCAAAAAAGAAAGATGCACCCTCAATGAGGATACCATTAACGCCGTGAATGGGCGGATCTGCATACTGATGTGTGGGTATGACCATGAAGATAAGGACTTATTCAACACAGGGCACCACGTGTTAAGTGCTCCTAACACGGTGGCTGTTCCTTCTATATTAAGTGTAAAATGGAATTGATGGAGATGGAATGAACAAAACTTACATGGCTCAAGAAAACCTAACTACCCGAATCATCAACTCAATTAAGTAAGAAAATCAGCTGATTATGGCTATTTTCAGATCTAAAACCAGTTTTAAAGGTTACTGTAACGACCACAAAAAAGCTAGAACCTAAAATAGTTGAAGTGTCTGCAACTGCCGTTCTGACAACTGGGAACTTTTTTCAGAAAGAGTGTATTGAAAGTGGAAGTAGTGATACAATGAGTATGCGTTTTGGCTGTTCTGGAAACAGGGCTCACGTCAACATAATGTCATATAAACTCATGAAGAGACTAAAGTTTGTGTCCTGCATAGACTACAACATGAAATACTAAACAACTTGACCCAACGTTACACGCGCTTTAGGAGTCTACTCAGTGTTACCACTACACTTTAGAGCATGGTTCTAACGGCTCTGGCAGTAATTTTAGATAATGACCACTATCATTCCTAATTGGGAGGCAGTTTCTCCTTATTCTTGGAGCCAAGATCATTTTATACCCAGTTCTGTGAGTATACTGAGTTTTCAACTGCCACTGGTGTTTTTAGGATGAGGAAGCTAAACCATGAAAGCAAATAATGGGTTTAGTGGAGAAAGGCCGATTAGTTTAACCTATTCAATACACCCTACAGAGAATGGTGTAAAGCAACTACCCTCCACGGTCAGCGTGGTTGTAGGGTTTCCATTGAATGATAGTGCAACCATAGAGATCAGAACAGGGGAACAACGACAGATGGGTCTATCAATCAGCATGAAGATACCTCTGAATTCTACAAAGTAATACTACAGCTACAATAGAATCCACAAACAAGAGCCAATTGTTTTACCTAGCTTTTATGCTACCAACTTATAGGGATAGTTGACTTTTATAATAGGAAATATTAAAGCCCAGCCAATAATAGTAGAGAAATGACATAAAATTGCAAAGGCCCAACTGACCAGTTGCAATGATATAAAGTCATTACCCACTGTATAAGTCTTTGAGAACTAGGGTTGGGAGATGTGACCCCCAAACAACAGAACAAACTGGGCAGAGCTAATGAAAGAGTTTGAGGATATCTCCAGCACCAGGCCTAAAGACTATGGACCCTGTAAAGGAGAGAATTAAAAGCTGCCACAGGATAAGCTAATCCATTCAAGTCAAACTTTAAGATGTTTAAAGACTGAAGATACTACTATTTCCCAAGAGCTAAGTCACCTAACAGAATCCGAATTGATTTACTTTGAAGAGAATTTTTTGGCTTTCCACTATTGCAGTACGCAAGAATGACGGGACATGATGCATAGTTATGGACTACCACCAATTGAACAAATTAACAAGAAAGACTCCTACCCACTCCTGAGCATAGACAATGCTGAAACGTCTGGGAGTATTGAAACATTTCTCTGCGATGGAGCTGGCCAGTGGATAATGGCAGATGGAGCTCTCACCTGAGAATCAAGAAACGAGTGTCCTGATCAGCAGTCAGGGACTATTTAAACCAAAAAGGATGTTATAGGGGCTATGTAACGCCACTGCCACCTTTTAAAGCGCAATGGACCAAAAACTTTGGAAGTCTCAAGCTGTACAGTGTGCTGATCTATCTAGAAGATATTATGGATGCTCAGTCAGACCTTTTTAAGAACATCTATAACACCTCTACAAAGTCTTTACTAAGTTGCGAGCATTAGACTTAAAACTGAAGTAAAGAAAATGCACCTTCTAAAAAAGGTAACTAGAGTTCTTTGGGCATGAGATCAGTCACAACGGAATTAAGCCCTAAGACAGGGATATCAAATGATTGAGCAATGGAGCTACTCCAGAGCATGCAGGACATCCAAGTGTCCTTGGAATGATGGGGTATTAACAGCAGTTAATCTTCCATTTCATGCACTTGGCTGCACCCTCAACTACCTGATGTCAAAAGAAACTAAGTTCGATGGGTTCTGGAGCAAGATCAAGCCTTTTGGGAGCTAAAGGCGAGATTGGTAGAGGTACCAAATTAGGCCTACCAAGACTTTAACAAGATCTTTTACCTATACAAAAAATGTAAGTGATATTGGGCTTGTAGCGATAATTTCTAAACTGGATAAAGAAGGGGAGGACCACCCCATCAAGTAATATTAAAAAGTGTTTACTAAGGCAAATAAGAACTATATCATATTGAGAGAGTTTTTGTGGTGATCTGATAGTGAAGAACTACGGACCATACCAGTATGAAGTACAATTTAAGGTAAAGACAGATCATGCATCGCTTCACTGATTGCATATATGAGAAATTCAGATAGACGCCTTGCCAGAGCAATACTTCTTTAAAGATAAAATCTTGGGATCATCCACCAAGCAGGCGACAAGCACCTCAATGCTTAAAGACGTTTGCAATTTCCAGTTTTCCGCCTTCAATCACCAGAAAGTGACTGACTTTAAAACTAATTTAGCTATCAGAGGAGGCATGACAGGATAAACCAGATGAGGTAAAGAAATTCTTGAGAAGGTGCTCCAAAAACACATGTCTAGTTGCTGGAAACCTTCAGAAGAAATGAAAAAACAATGGGTACCTGTAATCAGACCAAGTGATCAGATGGAACTAGTATGGAAGCGCACAGGCATGTTGGCCATGAACAGTTTCATAAGATGTTGGCCTACATGTAGGATTTGTTCTATTGGGAGTCCATTTCTGATGATGTCCACCTGGCCTAAGAACTGTGTATACCTTGCGCAAGTTTTCTATTCACTAAAAAACGGTTTAAATTAACACCAATACAACCAACAGCCCCATTCAATATACATGTCCATTGACATAATGGGACCAATTCTGACTGCCTCTTTTAGAAGCGAAATTCATACTTGTAGCCATTAACCATTTTACTAAATAAGTCAAAATCTATGCAGTCAAAATGTACATCCCGAGATCAACCACATGATTCCTATGATTTATGTTAAATCCAGACACAGATGTTCTCAAGTTTTCTCTTAGAGAATGGAAAGTCTCGAAATTTGTGCTTTCTTGGCAACAAGCTGAGGTAAATAAATGTCTACTTAGAGGTGCCAGGCAAGACAACTTAAGTTAGAACTTTATCTTCTCAGAGGTTCAGAGGTTCTTGGCAATTCCTGGTGGCATTATATGTTTTAGTCTTAGATAATTAAACTTTAAAAAATAAAAATTAAATAAAGAAGTAAACGAACTTTATCAAGAACTAAGTTAATACTTTTTTCTAAGTACCAAGGAAAGTATGAATGTGTTAAGTGATAGGCGAATACCACAAGTAAGGGTGGAAGGAGATTCAAAAATGCAGGAGGTAATGGTATATTCTATATTCATAATTATAGTAGATCAGCATTCCTTGTTGATGTCTGGACTGAGATCAAATGATGATAACACAATTAAGTGGTTTTTGATATTTGATATTAGGAAACAATAGGTGAAAAAGCATAATATGTGGCGTAAGCTAGTTATGGGATGGTTAGAGGAGTTAACACTGAATACATCCTCAGGCCTTATAAGGATGAATAATAGCTTGGTTTTTATAGTATCCACTATCTTTTTGGACAGTGGAGCATTAATGGGACGATTTGTCCAGAGTCCATTAGGTTTTAAACTCAGAGTTATTATGTGAAGTCTCTTAGTTCTTAATGGAAGTGTATTAGTGATTTTTGGGTCGTTAGCCCTGATAAAACATGGTAGATAAATTATAGATATTAATATTGGGTTTTAGTAAAATTGTTTATCGAATACTAATTTTTAGATTAATGTCAATAGTAATAATAAGAAAAGTTGACATCAATTAAGGAAATTGATATTGTAACCCTAAAGTCAAGGCTTCACCTAAATTAAAAAAAAGTCCAACATAGCCCCCCCAATCCTCTACTGAGGGTGTCAAATAATTTGCCAGGTTCACCCAGAATCCCCAGGATCCCAAACTACCAGAGTTGGGCTGGATATGAGAATTCAAGGTTGCTGGGTTAGGTGTCATCTTGGAAAGAAAAAGTCGGGATTCAGTCATTTAATTTGTAGGCAGTTGGTAGTAGACAGAGTATCCCAAAAATTTCATTTGTTTGTAAAACTTGATCTTGAAGAGGCGGGGTTCCCAAGGTTTGATTAGTCCACTCAGCTTAGGAATGTCAACCTTAGTTTTGGTGTCAGGATGTGAGAGATGAGTTTATGGATAAAAAGTAGTCAGTGTAATTTTAGTTCAAATATAGAGTTTAACATTGTGAATTATGAAGGGGTACACGTTCTTGTCAAGATAGTTAGTAGCCCTAGCTTTAAAGTTGAGGCTGACAGGGGGTAAAGAAGCGTAGGCATACTCAGATATTTTTGGCAGACAGGAGCAACGCCAAAGTTGAGAGGTGCAATGTGGAACTGACAAAATAAACTTCATAAAGCAACTGTATTGATATCATTAACTTAACCTGCTTTAAACAAAAAAGCAGCTCCAGGGGGTGGGGGAAGCAATCAGATGCAGGTAGAAACCTTGGCATCCTCCTAAAGAACCTTGAGGGTGAGTTTGTGGGCATGTCATAAATCCAACTCTTTGACTAGGTTGATTAATCTTTATGTCAAAGATCATTTAACAGATGGTGGTTCATGACATCGGTGGGTAGATATAAATTTATATTATGTGTCATCAGGTTAGCATTTTGACAAAATGGTGAGGACAGAAGATTTTGGGAATAGCTTCATTCAAAAATTAGAAAAGGGAATAAGGTGGTAAATTGTTAATCTTTCCCTGATATGATTGTGAAAGTTTGATTCTTTGTTACTGACAGTTTAGAACCAATATTGGTTAATTTGAAAAATAGTTAAATTTGAGGAGTGGTAGCATAATGGCGTGGTTCCTGCTCCACTCTGCATCAGGTTTTGATTGAAACATGTTAGAAACTAGAACAGGTTAAAAACCTCAGTGTGGCATATTTGTCCCAAGATTGACCCACCTCATTTACTAAAAAATATAGTTAGATTTGTTACAAATAAAAAGGGAAAAGGGACAAAACAGGTTTTGGTGGCTTTGTTTTGTTGTTAGAGCAGCGAGGAGCATTGACACAAAAAATGATGAGGGCATTAAGGAATTTTAGTTAGCTGGTTTTCATAAAACACTGAGAAGTGTCAGTGCCAGGAAATGGTGAGAGCATTGAGTCATTCAATTTGGCTGTTCCAATTCTATCATTGTAACAGAAAAGAGATTCAGATTAGGTAAGCAAGGTAAGTGTGGAGGCATCTTGTTCAGCAATCCAGATATTATCATGAGGAGACTTCAGCTCAGGTGCAGAATTAAACTTGATTTTACCAATAGCAGGTTTTGAGATTTTTGTAAAGCTTAATTTTTGGAAGCCCTTGCGCTTATCTTCATGATCCTTTACAAAATCTAGTTCTCCTGATTTCTCGTTTCTCAGGGTGTTTGCTTCAATTGCAGAGTTGCTCGCCTTGGCTTGCTTGAGCAAATTTGAGAATTTTTAATTTAACCTTGGCAGAGAAGAAAATTAGAGTGCCAGAGCATTTTCTTCAATTGGGCCGTTTGAGCAGATGTGAGCCTCAGTGTGTAGGTCCAGGGGAGCATCCCCTCTGACTAGACTGGCGGTGTTCCCATTCCCCACAAAAAAGGGTCCCAAAGAGGGCAGCTGTCCTATTCATCTCACAGGGCGATCTCGCCCATGTGGTAGATGAGCGATAGGTAACAGCTCTCCCTATGAAGATTCCACCACCTGTATCCACAATTGCCTGCGCTAAACTAGTGTGTTAATTGAGAAAATTTGTGCCAGAATAATTGGAAGCCGCCACCTCCATGGGATGAAAGGTTCTTATGAATTGATGGTACTGAGCTCTTATAATAAAGGTCTGGAAGCCTTAAAATCTCATTAACAAAGCCCAATGGGCTCACACATTCAGTTATTGCAGAATTAAGTGTCAAACCCACGGCAATACTCGCCAATGGCATTGGGCCATTGGGAAACGTTGCTTTCAGTTCAAAACCTGCTTCAAAACATCAGGGACAAAGCCCTACGGGCGTGTACCTATTAGGAAGAACGTGTCCAATGTCAAATCCTTGGTAAAACCCGCCAATGGCATCAGGCCATTGGGAAATGTTGTCACTGATTTAAAAATAACTTCAATCGCCAATGATGTTAGGTTATCGTCAAAAGATTTTAAGGGCCCAAAATCCACCCTCAAAATTAGGATTGTCATTTATGCATCTCATTTAGCCAAACGGATGCCAAAGTGACCAAGAGTTGGTGGGTCAGGTATCCCAAACCTGTTTCCAGCCTTTTGGGACAGCCCCTCTGTGGGGTGGCCTTGGGAGATTACCATTGCCCATTGGGCAAGATGCCATCATGCTAACCATCAGAAACGCAGTGAAACCGCAATTTGGGTGTCTGAGGTTGAACTGACAGCAACTTGGCCCACCCCTGACTCCTTTAAAGTCAGTTCAGATTAAATTTGTTTTCCCCCCTTTAAAGTTTGCCAGGACAGTCAAATCTTGAAAGCCCCATCCCATGCTTTACTAAGTTATTCCCCAAATTTATCATCTATTTAATAGTCATAACACTTGAGTAAATTAACAGTCAATTTTCTCAATTTACCATTCATTAAAAAATCTCCCTTAGTTCTTAACATTTTGCTTTATTTCAAATTTTTCTTGCCAAACTCCCTATGGCCCTAACAATGTGGCCCCTCAGGCCCCATATTGGCTGGGCAATACCAGTCATTATAGTAACTAACCCCTACCATAGTCAGCTGGGCGTATTGTGTAAGAAACTTCTGGGAATTCACTCAATTGTTAAGGCCATCCACCAGCAGGATATCGGAATTCTGTGGGCTCATCTGTCTCCACTCCAGGCGAGGATCCTCCCCTCACCTCTGTTACATACCAAACTCTCCTATAAAAGGTTCTAAACTGTCAAATCCAATCGCACAACTCCCTACAGCAGGGTCCTCTGGGTCTGGAGTTGCAACAGCCTGGTTTCTTGCCAGGTTCCTCTTTATGCTTGCAATACACCAGCGCTCACTTATCACTCATCACCCTGCACAAGTTAACGTCATTTAAGCGACAATAAATCTGGCATTCTGGCTTTTCCTTTGTGGTGCTTTTTCATCCTGACTAGCAGGACAGTATAAACTTCATATGCCATCTCCCTGACATAATTGACCATACATTGTTTCCAGCTATCTCTGCCCTCCTCGTAAAGCTGGGCGCTGCAGTGACTACCCCTTACCAAATGAACGTGAAGATGGTAGTTTGTCTCCTGCTGTTTGTTTGGCAAGTCACCAATTTTGTGAGCATCGTTTAAAATGCTTAAAGGAAATTCTCCATGGTACCATGGCACCATTGGCCGCTACTCTTCCCTCAGTTCATCCTCAAATGGGGATACAGGTGTCACTTCCCAAGATATTGCTAATCAGGTCCCTAACGCCTCTGCTAAGGTAAAAATGCAATCTACTGTTACCCTGAATAATGCTGCTTCATTGTCCAATGCCCAGAAAATTGTTTCCCTTTTGGATGCAGTTGAAGGCAAAGACCATAAGTGGATGTAAGGACTTCTGCGTTCTGCTATTCAAGCAGGGGATCCTACCTCGCTTATCTCAGCAGTATCAGCATCTTTGAAACCCTCTATGTCACGTTTGGAACGTTTGTTCTAATTACTCTCTCTGATTGCCAAAGCCCCTAGCATGTCCTCTTTAGTCACAGCCTTCCATGAGCAAGCTCCAGCGCTTCACTTTCTAGTGATATGCTCCAAGAAATTTTCAGATCCGCGTTTGATTCTGCCTCTGCTCATCACAAAGTTTGATCCACCCCTATGGGACAGTTGATCAAATGTGCAAGGCTGTAACTTTCATTAATGCCTCTCTCTGCCATACTCCCCATCCTTTAGTTGGAAACTTCCTGATCGGGACGCCAGACATAGACTTGTATCCTAATAATGTTCTTGAATCAGTATTGGTACTGATTCCAGGGTCAGATGCTGCCCTCGCACCTGAGTTGGATTATCCTAGTTTACCTGTCAATGAGTTATTGAAATTTCAGCTTTAAGAAAATGGTTCCTAACACCTTGCTCTCCCCTATTTTGCTCCCATAAAAGAGCCTGATCTTCCCGCTGATTTGCTTACTATCTCTTCAGTGTCAGAAGAACTGATCATATCTGCTATTAAACAAGCTTATGCTTATTTTTATTGCCAATGGAAAATGAGTATCAGAGCTCACTAGGAATCCTTCAAGGCTTTGGTTGACACTGGAGCTGGTAACTTTATAAGCTTAGAGTTGGCCCACCAGCTGGATCTTGACCTGGACTTGGGCCCTAGGGTGATGATTAGTTTGTCGGCCTCCCAGCCATCATACAAAGTACAGCGCCCAGTACCTTTCTTGGTTCACCAGTTTAGTTTTGTGATTGATTCTCAGCAATGAAAAACCTGGTTGTTGTGAATCATGAAATTTGGACAGGCCTGAGCGGGATTAAAATTCCAGCTGCTCTGGAGGAAGCAGAGAATCCTAACCACTGTATCACAAAGGGTAATAATAAAATCCTAAATGGACGAGAGAAAACTTTACTTCCAGAAGGACCCACCGTTCTTTCTAACAGAGGCACCGAGCCAGCTAATGAAGATCTTGCCATTTGGAGGTCCCTTGAATCAACCGCCCTAGCTAAAGTGAGTCAGATTCAAAGAAGAACCATGTCACCTGATACATCCATAAAGAGATCAAATTACTCTACTCGTTCCTGATTATCACACAAAGTTCCTCTTAGGTTAACCAGAATATCTTGACAGCCTCTAAATATCTCTGAATTTTTATTAATAAATATCCATCAAATCGTCTAGTTTTTATTATATTGTTTATTTGCCTGTGTTTCAGAAGACATTGCCTGTTTGAAGCGAACAGAGTAGCCTCAATAATGTAAATCCATTGAGAGATTGCCTTAGGGAACCTAGTCCCCTAAGAAAATCTACTGAACTCACGTTTGACTCATAAGTGAACTTCCTTCAAAGGCTTCGACCTTCAGAGAGGATGACGAAGTCCTACACTGGATTTTCCGGTAATTTTAGGTGTGGGTTGGTGGCATTAGCAGAAAGTTATAATTCACCTTGAGTTTAGTATTTATCATTCTTTAATGGTCATACAGAGGGCGAGTTTCCCTTATCAGATACTCTTACCAAAACTCAAGGCCATGGATTGGTCACTTTCCTTGTTTCCCCAGTGGGCCTCCCATTGAATTTCCCAGAAGCATTTATGAAATATTGAAGTATTTTGACTCCAAGTAGGCAGTCTGTATCCCCTCACATACAGAATTTGACTTTGAGTTTTGTACAAAGATGCAGGTCGTGAATATAAACTGTCAATTGTACTTGCATACAGCGAATGAGGAGGCTTCTCTCAATGTATGGTTGGATGACTTTCTTAAGAGTGAGTAATTGTTCAAAGAAACATCCCCAGTTACCTCTCCCACCATCTTTACCAAGAAGGCTGATGGTTCTCTTTGCCCATGCGTGGAATACAGTCACCTTAATAAGATCACAGTTCATGATCCCTACCCATTGCTGTTGGAGCAGAAAAATATACAAGCAATCGCCAAATTGCATGTGTGTTCTCCAACTCAATCTTGTCAATGGCTTTAATCAGATTCAGGTGAAGAAAGTCATGAATAGCTTACCGCTATCCAAACAAAATGGGCATTTTCCAATTTTCTGTGATGCCTTTCTGGCTAAAGAATGCACCAGCCACATCTCAGAGGATGATTAATGTGTGCTGGGTGATCTCCAGTTCATCTGTGTGGTTGCATACATCAATGATGTCCTAGTATACTCTTTTACTTCCAAACAACAATCAAGGGACTTGAGGGTATTAGTGGCTGCCTTACATAATGCGGGCCTGTTTGATAAACCTTAAAAATGTGAGTTTTATAAGGATGAAGTCACATTCTTGAGGATTCTCATCTTAAAAATTTGGGTATGTCATTCCCTCCAACAAGCTGAACGCCATCCGTGAATGGCCAGCCCCAATGATCCAAAAGCAATTGAGAAGCTTTTTGGGTAATATCATTTTCTCAAAAAATTCTCCTCTGCCCTATCCTAGTTAGCTTCCCCGCTTCATCCACTCATGGGTAAGAATGTCCCCTTTAGTTGGACGCCTGAGTGCCAACAGGCATTTGAGTCAACTAAAGAGATGTTTTTGTCACCCCCCACCATCCTAAAACACGCGGGCCTTCCAAACCCTATGCATAATGTGTGATGCATCACCCGTTGAAATTGAAACTGTCTTGCTCCAGGAGCACAATGGGTTGGAACTCCTGGTCGCATAATTTTCACACAAGTTCTCTCCAACTGAACAGTCCTTGGCCATCTATGATAAGGAGCTGGCAGCCGTGGCATGGGTCTTGAAACACTGGTGGTATCTCTTGCAGGGCGCTTAGAATGAGTTAACAGTGCGAACAGATTATCAAGCCCGTCTTTATCTCTGCAAGCCACAGAAGTTGGCAAACCAGCAGGCCCAGATCTACCAGGACTTGTGCAGCTTTAACTCTAAATATGAGTTTGTAAAAGAAGCGTTAAATGTCCATCCTGACTTCCTAAGCTGTAACCCCGCACAATTCTCAGCAGACTCAGATGAGGCAGATCTTTTCACAGTCATCCCCCCCACTCAAATCTTATCCATTGTACCCTCCATGGTTTCAGCAGCAGACTTATCTCAGGACGCACCCCTAATTATTCAGGTCCTAGCAGAACAAACAGTCTGTGTGGAAGGTGTGGATATTCTGGAGCAGTTGTCCCTCCCTGCTTTAAAACATTCCTAATATTCTCTGACCGAGGGCCTCATTCAATTTTGGTCGCAGGTTTGGGCTCCTCCCTTCCCTGAGCCAAAGTAATTCAGGCTCATCCCAATACTACCACAGTTGGGCATCCAGGTAATAAGAAGTGTATTGACTTAGTCAAGCATACCTATTTTTGGGAGGGCTTGTTGAAGGATGTTCCAGCATGTATTGCAGACTTTGTAACTTACACGCGGCCCAAGTCAGACTGGTCTGGCAGGAATGGTCACCTACATCCCTTACAGCAGGAAGAGGGTCCATGTACATTGGTGTCCGTGTACTTTATTGTTGAACTTTCCAGTTACAATGAATTTGCAGTGGTGATGGTGGTTGTCAATTGCTTCACAAAATTTTCCTTATTCATCCCATGCTCCTCTGCTATTAATTATGAGGAAACTTCCAGTCTCTTCGTGCGCCATGTGTTCTCTATGTTTGGCCTACCTCGAAAGATTGTCAGTAACTGTGGGCATTAATTCACGGCACAATTACATAATGAGCTCTTGGCAATCTTAAAGATTATGCCTGTCACTCCACTGCATACCATCCACAGTCAGATGGTCAAATTGAATGGGTCAATCAAATCCTGTAACAGTACCTGCAGTGCTACGCTGAAGCTGCTCAGGATACCTGGGCTGATGACCTTCCTCTCACCAGTTTTCATATAATAACGGAATGCATACCTCCACTGGTTTTTCCCATATAAAGTGACCTAGGGATACAACCCCTTATTTTTAGTTACCCTATGCTTTTGCCCAGAGGTACCAGCCGCTGATGACCTCGCCCAGCATATTTCAGCCATATCCTTAGTACAGGATATTACCAAGGCTTAGTTTGACTACAAATGGTTTGCAGACTGGAAGCGGCTCCCATCTCCAGAAACAAAGGTAAGTTCAAATGTCATGCTTGTCATGTGCCATTTGTGGATGTAGGTGCCCTCGCATAAGTTTTCAAGCAAACAGTTGGGTCCTCACTTGGTTGATTAAGACTTGGTGAATGGAACTTTCCATTTATTATTGCCACCCCACTGGAAGCAACACCCAATCTTCTATGCATCTCAGCTGTCCCCATTCAAGGGGAAATCCCCCAGATCCAGAGCCCATCATGATCGAGGGTGCAAAGGAAGCTGTAGTAGAGGGCAATTTGGCTTCCTGCAAATCTTGGAGATCAGTCTAATATCTCATCACATGGAAAGATTATCCAGCCTATGAGAACAGCTGGGTCAGCACCCGATATTGTGCCAACTGCTTAGAGCTGGTTGAGGCTTTCCATGTCAAATACCCTGATGCTCCCCATCCTCCCCCAAAGATTGCTACTTTAATGGCGATCAAGTTGCCCGAGGCCCACAAAAATGAGGCCCTCGCTCAATTAACCATTGGTGGCTTCCCCCTTTGGCAAAAGGGAAGGGTAGTGTAAATCTGGGTGAGTGCCCCCTCTGCTTAGATTGGGTGGTGTTCTGATTCCCTACAAAAAAAGGTCTAAGAAGGGAAGTTGTTTCTCTCACCTCACAGGGAGATCTCGCCCATGTGGTAGATGAGCGATGGGTAACAGATCTCCTTTTGAGGATCCCACCCCATTTCCCCACAATTACTTCTGCAATATTAGTATGCAAATCGAGGAAATTTGTGCTGAAATATTTAAAAGTTGGCATCTTAATGGGGAAAAAGCCATCATAGAGGAGATGGTAACGAGCCCTTAAAATTAGGGTCTAAAAGCCATAAACCCTCAGCAACAAAGCCTGATGAGCGCGCACGTTTTGGTAAATGGAGTGTCAAGTGTTGAATCCTCATCAAAACTTGCCAATGGCTTTGGGCCATTAGGAAATGTTGTAATGGGTTCAAAACCTGCCTCAAAAACATCATAAACAAATCCTGACAGGCGTGTACCTTATAAGAAGAATGTGCCTAGTGTTGAATCCTCAGAAAACTTGCCAATGGCATTGGGCCATTGGGAAATGTTGCCATTGGTTCAAAACCTGCCTTAAAACATCAAAAACAATGACTGATGGTGTGTATTTTCTAAGAATAATTTGCCTAATGTTAAAAATTTGGCAGAACTTGCTAATGGCATTGGGTCATTGTCAAAAGTTGCCGCCAGCTTGAAGCCCTCCCCATAAACATCAAGATTGTCATTTAATAAAATTCTGCTTTGCCAAACGGATGATAAAATGACTGAGTGCTGGTGGGTTGGGCACCCCAAACTCATTCCCAACCTCTTGGGACCACCCCTATGTGGGGTGTCCTTAGGAGGTTCCCGTTGCCTGTCAGGTGAGACGCCATTGCACTAACCATTAGAACATGGTAAAACCGCAATTTGGGCATCTGACGTCAAACTGAAAGTGGCTCATCCTGCTGCTGACTCTTTGAAGTCATTTCAAATTAAGTTCAATTTCCTCCTCCCTCGCTCAAAGTTTTCTGGGCTAGGTCAAATCTTGAGGCCCCCAATCCCATGCTTTTCTAGCTATTCCCCAAATCAATTGTTTATTTAAGCAGTTGTAACACACTGAGGAATTTGATGGTCGATTTTCTTAACTTACTATTCATTGAAATCTCCCAGAACTCCCACTATTTAATTTATTTAAATTATTCTTTGAAAAACCCCTATAACATAACCAATGAGGCCCCTTGGGCCCCATATTGGCTGAGTAATCCCAGTCATGATAGTAGCTTTAGTTTTTACTACAGTTAACTGGGCTAATTATGTAAAAAAAAATTGGAACTCAGCCCAATCATTGAGGCCATCTGCCAGAAGGATAATAGATCCTGTGGCCCCAGCTATCCTCACTCCAGGCTAGGATCCTCTTGCTCGCCACTGTTTGTAACCAGTTCTCCTATATAGAGCCCCAAACTACCTGATCAGATCGTGCAACTCCCTGCACAAAGGGCCGCTGGGTCTGGAGTTGTAACAGCCTGGTTTCTTGCTATGCTTTTTTGAACTTGTGGCTCACTGGCATACAATCATTACACATCTCCCTACACAAGCCAAGGTCGTTTGAGTGACAATGCCACTGGCATTCTGGCTTGCCTTTTAGTGTTTTTGCATTCTGACTGGCAGTACAGTCTAAATATTATCTGCCGTCTCCCTGACACATACCATAGCATCTTTTACATGGCACCCCTTCATTAATTCTTCCCAGTTTAAAATGCACTTGGAAAGAATTATGTTGTAATCTGGGGTCAAAAATGTGAAATTTATCACGTCTGAACATACTATACTTATCCAGGTTCTCTAGGGAAACATGCATGAGTATAAATGACTATAGATGGCTTATTAGACAAAATCTTACCAGAGGGATCACCAAATGTGTGTTATGGAGCTCTACCACCTTAGGGTCAAAAGCTAATTCAGTATTTTGACTTAAGGCATCACCTAAACCATTCTCCTTGCCTTTTGTGAACTTGTGAGAGAATAAAAACTTTAAAATGGTCTCATGGCAACGAGTTTGCCGTGGGGTTATGAATGAGGGGCGTGATAATATAATTGTGCTTTATGATCAGTAGAAACCAGAAATGGTTGGGAAGAATCATGTAGATGATGGCGCTAATAATATGATGCTTCCACTACCGCCAAAAGTTCCTTATCATAAAACGCATAATTTAACTGAGGTAAGGACAACTTTTAGAAAGAAACCTACATGATGTTCAGCTCTTTCTTTGCCCACTAGTAACAGAGTAGAAGCAGTAGCAAAAATGGAAGCGTCACTATCCACTATAATCTTGATATTAGGATTTTCGTGGTGAAGTACTTATGTGGAGAGCAAAGTGCACTTCACGGCCTAGAAGGTGTCCTCCAGGACAGATGACCAATGAAGCGTTTTAGTTCCACTGTCCTTTTACAAAGGGTCTGCAGCCTATAAAAGTTTTGTAGTAAAAAATCTTAGGAAGAAAAATGTCCCCAAACAGCTTTTTAATTCTTTAACTGAATATGCATGGTCCAGTAACAAATTATCTTCTTTTTGTCTGGAGTGATAATATGTCCTTTGCCAAAAATGATGTAGCACAAGAGGTGACCTAGGACTTTAAAATTTTTACTTACTGGTCTTCATTGTCAAGTTTGCTTCTATCAAATGCTCTACCACTTGCTGTAGATTAATCACATGGGAGGTTTGATCAGGGGGAGAACCAGGATATCTCCATATTAGCAACAACATATATACCTAACAACGCCTGCTACTGCATCAATATGACCTAAAATGTAGGCGCATTCCTAAGACCAAAAGTCATGACCCATAATTAGCTTATCACCTTCCTGGTATGGAATGCAGTGAACCATTCCTGCTGCTTTTTGATGTGAATCTGGTTTAAGGAGTTCAAGATTTCTGGCTTAAAAATGACTTTAGCTTTCTCCAAATAATGGAAGATTTGTGCTTCCATAGTAATTGTAGGGCTTTCATTTCTAAGCTCAATGGTGCTATGCCTAAGGAGTCCAACCTGTCAATACTTGAAGCCAACTAAGTTGGCCAAAAGTATAAATTTATCTAAAATAGTACCAAGTCACCGCTTATGTCCTGTCAGCTAGAGTATACATCCTATGGTAAGTGCAGCTAAATGAACTTATTGAAGTCAAGTACCAAAACGAGATATAGAAATAACAACACAAATTTTGTATAGTAAAAATTAGGTGATTTAATATGTTGCATTCATCAATATAAACCCCAAAAGTAAAATGATTAATAAGAGTAATGGGGGTTGACATCTGGAAGAGAGGCTACTGTCACGAGATGCATTCCAAATGGATAATGACTTTGTATCATAACTTTGATATGGAAAATGTATTGAGTTAGTTACCCAAAATGGATGAAACTGGGGTCACTTAGGTTGATCATTTGACAGCTTCTTGATTCTAACCCCTTTTAACTAACTTTTAAAAGAAGGAGATTATCAATTTGAAATGTATATATTTTTTTCTATGGTTGTTCATGCATAACTCTGAAACTACAGGACCAATTTGGATACCCTCTTTTTAAAAAAAGATGATGCTCCAACACAGGTCCCATTTTACTTCATAAGTATTGGTTCAGTATCTGAAAATTAATTTAGTAAGTACAAAAAAATGGACTCAGGAATGATGAACTCATTTGTGAGTATGTTCATTGTTGGATAAA
The DNA here is from genome assembly GCA_022478985.1 of Massospora cicadina. NCBI lineage: Eukaryota > Fungi > Entomophthoromycota > Entomophthoromycetes > Entomophthorales > Entomophthoraceae > Massospora > Massospora cicadina. The sequence goes on along the minus strand of JAKSZP010010538.1, from coordinate 272,518 downwards.
CTTTATTCCAGAATTGGTGAAGTGATAGCTTTGAAGCAACTTTTATTATATATCTTATGGCTGAGGGTATATTCAAAATCCAGGCAAGTATGAGATCATAGCTAGATGAGCTTATATCATAATAATTGTCTATCATTTTGCATAATTTGACCAATAAAATCAGCAAAATTTTATAAAATAAATTATTGCAGATGGCGGTCAGTAAATTTAGCATAGATTGAGCAATAAGTTAACCAAACCTAATAAAATGAATTATTAATATATTTGTTTATGAGATACAATTTGTGATATCTATTCAATGAGTTTAAGTTTATAGAGAAATAATGAGGGCTAAAAAGAATACATAATATAGGGATTATTTAATAATATTGTTAATAAATTTATTTTAAAATGTACTAAATTTTTGGGAATAAAGAACTAGGACTAAAGTTTTTTGAGAAAAATAGAACCTTTCTCAAAAAAATGGGGAAAAGAACCTCCTTTAAAAAGGCACTATAAAATATGAAATAATCAAGAAATTATGCCTCCTCAATAAACCCCTTTTTGAAGTCAGTGCCATATTTTAACTAACTTATAATAGGCATTTATGATATATAAACTCAGCACTGTATACTTAAGTTGCTTATAGTTTACACTTGGACCCAATCTAGACATAAGTTATAATTTGTATTTTTGAGCTAAATTCTTAAAGTCAGGTTGGAAAATGACATTGACTTCAGTAAAGGACTTTATTGAGGAGGCATAATTTCTTGATTATTTCATTCTTTTTAGTGCCTTTTTTAAAGGAGGTTCTTTCTTTACAAAAAAAGTAGGTTCTTCTTAATTTGCTGCCTCAAGTGCCACTTGAGTAGTTGTCACATGACCTTATGATGATTTTTCATTTCATTGATGCGGGACTTCATCTCAGGGTATCGTAAGCTCAATTCAGTTTCTTAGAATTTTCTACAGTTTAATGATCCAGGACAACAATCAATTTCTCTGGGTAATTTATTGATTTAAATCCTTTAACCCCTTCTAAGGCCTAGGAATCAATTCAGATGAGGGAGTCAAGTGGTTGCTAATTTTCCCATCAGGTCTGATTCTAATTCTTATACTAAACCCTTCATTAATATTGGTAGGTGATTACTGACGTAAGAATTAGCTATGTATGTAGTTGATAGTTGCTCCAGTGTTTAAGTACTGATTGAGTATTTGTCTCCATGTTTGTAAGTGATAGCATATGTCCCATACCAGGTGAAAGCTAATTTTCCTCTTCAGGGTGCTATTTGATTGTGGTAATATAAGATTAAATCCAAAATTTCAAAGGCGGGTAAAGGTTGGCAAGTTGCATTTGCTGCTTAATCTTCCCTTGTAACCGTCTTGGCTAGATTTGACATTGCCTTCAATTAGAGTTTTATATTTCTACCTTATCTTATTAGTGCTTTCTAAGGCTCTTTGGTATTATCACTAGTAATTTATGAGCTAATAAAGCAAGAATCAAATGTTTTCTTCTGTATAAGCCCTTGAAGTGAGGCATTTTGATAATTTGATGGAAACTTATCCAGTAAGTATCAAAGCACTTAGAAGATATTGGTCCAAGTGTAATGATAAGTAGTGGTCATCTTTCATAACTTCAAACCAGCGTTCCACTTTCTCTTTCTAAATTCCCATTAGTTGAGGCTTTGTAAAATGCTGGAATTAGTTGTTTAGTTCCCATGCTCGTGGCCAATATTTTTACAACTCTTGAAGTAAAGTTCTTTCTCATTATCAGATAGTAATTCTGTGAGCGGCCATTCCTGGTATATTCTTTACATTAAAAGTTAGTGGTAACATTGGCAGTCTGCGCATAATGGGCACCTGCTTTGACCCACTTTGTTAATTGATTTGTCCCTACAAGGATATATCAATTCCCGCCTGTATATTAGGTAATGGACCTACAACGTCTAAACTGGTGGTGTGAAGCAGCTGCTGTGGAGAAATGAGCTGATTTTAGTACTTAAACCTTAAGCGATGGCTGATTTTTACAAGTGAAGCATGCATTTAAGCCTTCTACTTAATTTTCCAGTATTTATTCCCAATAATAGTGATCCTTGATCTATTCATAAGTTTTCTTGGATCCTCCATTACCTAGGGGTATTATGGGCTTCCATAATAAATGGTATCCATTCTGTAGGTTGCAAGTAGGGTATCTAATAGATTCCAACTTTTTTGAAAAAAATCCGTTAAGAATCTTTAAATCTCAGGTGTGTCATTTGAGCATCTTCTAAACTGTTTCATCTTCGTCATTCCAAAGACTCTGACTTAATGAGTAGGTCATGTAACTGTTCAGCTTCGCTATTGTCTATATATAGTAGGTGCATTTGAGTTGGTCCATCTACGTTCATGTGCTTCATTCCAGCTTGGTGAATGATACTTATATCGTAGTGCTTAGCTTGAGAGCCCATTGGGATAATCTTCCTGTCAGATCTCTCATTTTTTGCACTCACTTTAGTGAGGCGTGGTCTATCACAACTGTAAAGTTCGTACTATACAATAGGGGCCATAAATGTTACATGACAAGGTCACAGCTAGGCACTCTTTCTCCATGACACTGTAATTTTTCTCAGCTTTTGAGCATTTTTTCTGTAATAGTTTACTGGGTAGTCAATGCTGTCCTCATCCAGTTGGGAAAAGATGGCGCCTACAGCTAATTCAGAGGCGTCAGTAAACAGGATGATTAGCTTCCTGTAGTCCAAATGTCATAAGGTTGCTCTCCTCTTTGTAAAACTCTTCATTGACTCAAATGCATTTTGTTGCTCTACTCCAAATATTAAAGGGGTATCTTTGGAAAGCAGTCAGACAAGAGGTTTGGCAAGTTAAGAAGGATCAGGGATCGTTGATGGGTATTCCCATCTTCATAAGAATACCCATATGTCTCAAAGGCTCTTCAGCTCAGGTATCTTGAAGATAGCTTCAACCTTATTGTACAATGGTTGAATTCCTTCCACATTTTGTCGTGACCTAAAAATTACAATTCCTGTTGGAAAAAGATGCACTTCACAGGTTTTAGTTTGATATGATTCTCTCTCAATCATTGGAACATTGACTTGAGATGGTCTAGATGATCAGTGAAGGTTTTGGAATAACCCGCTATGTCATCTAGTTATACAATCACACAGCTGAGTTTATGTTCTTGCATGATGTGATCCATTGACCATTGGAAAAAGGCGAGAGTTGCATAATCCTCAAGGGAGTTGATTAGGTTGGAATAATCCTTCCATGCATATAAACTCGCATTTTTCTTTGTATTTAAACGAAAGATCCATCTGCCAATAACCACAGGCAAGGTCCATCCTGGAGAAAATTTTGATCTGAAGAGTCAGGCCGGGGCATCATCAATCCTTAAAATTAGATAGCTGTCTTCCTAGTGAGACTGTTTAGCTTCATGTAATATATCACTATTCTGTGACCACCATCCTTATTCTTTATGAGTGACAGCGGGGATGACCATGGACTCTGGGAGGGCACAAGTAAGCTGGCTTCCCATAATTGCTTGAGCTCGGTCTTCATTTATTTCTCCTCTACCTTTGACTTTCTATATGGCTTTAGACCAAATATGGTGTATCTCCTATGTTGATACTATGTGTCCAGTCTTTCATCTGACCATAGTCAACATCTGGCGTGGAGAGAACATCTTAAGTCCTTATGTGACTGGTGCACTTTCTCAAGTTACTCCTAATTACACTTAACAAATATTTGGATTTGAGGTATAGCGCAGATTGAATTTTTATCAGGTAGGCCAAAATCAAAGTGAGACTAGTAAAACTTACCTTGTCAATTTCATCAATTGGAAGTAATTGCCCTTTCCTAATATATTGATGTTTCTAGGCTAGGGTATCTTTGTTAGTTAAGTTTCCAAGTTATAGCTTGATAGGCCGCTGATAAGCTGGATTGAGGACTCCTGGCAAAACTCTTGGTTCAAGCCTAATTACTCCATTGAAACTAGTAATGTGTAGCAAGCAGGTTTTTAGGTTATACTCAGGGTTGTGTTGGTGAAAACAAATCTTTGTTCACCTGGTTTAATTTTTACCGCCTTTGTGGCATATAATGGTATGCCTTCTGCTGCATCTATTGAGTTAAGTAGCTTTTTTCGTTTCTTCTAAAGGTAGAAAATTACAAAAGTAAAGCAGAAACTTGGTACTCAACTAGACAAGAGTAATCCTTCTTGCTGAAATCTATATTATCCAGTAAATTTAAATTTTATAATTGAGGAGTGATTAGTATATTTTCTTTTTAGAAGGTAACTCCTTAATTCTTGATCTTAAATTGCGTCCCAATGAGTATATCATATTTATTGTTTTCTAGGGCAACTGCGGGAGTTAGGAAAATTAATTTGCCACCTAAAAATTGGCAAGGAATAATGAACGCCTATTGCCTTGATGTTTTTCAAACCAGCTGTATTGTACTCTTGAGTTTATTCAGGTCTGGGGAGAGCTTAATATTCTTGATTAGCTGGGATGAGACAAGACTAATGAGTGATACTGTATCAAGGATAGCCATAACTCGGACCTTCTGAGTTACACTTTCACTTTGGTTATGGTTTCTCCAAACTTCAGTGGAAAAGCTAGAACCTCTTTGAGGTGAATCTTCACATTGAGCTTTTGGGCAGTCTCAAGATAATTTTTCTTGATCTCCAGAAGATTTTGGACACTTAAGATGGTTTGTATCAACAGGACAAGGTACTGGTCAGCATTGCTGGCTGTATCAATTATCATGGGACACCCAATAAACTGACTGAGGTAAGTGCCTTCAGGAACCTGAGCGTCATCAATATTTTCAGCAATTAAATGGTCTATAATGGTAAGCTCAGTGGGCGAACCTAAAATTTAATGATCTGTATCCTTGTGGACCCCTACAGAGACATTGTCAGGTTCTTTCTCAATTCAAGAAAGATGAGCAATTAACTATGTATTAAGTTCATTTAGTTTGGGTATTTCATCTTTTAAGGTACCTACCCTAAGCTGACCTTCCCTTTCCCTTATTAACAAGGGAAGGGTTATTCTTGAAGCACTGTATTTGGTATTGTTGTTCTTCATAAAATAGTTGCATCTTGGTTTTTCCGCCTTCTTAGGCTTCTCTTCCTCCATTTAGTACACTCTGGGTTTTGTGGAGGACTTTTGTGAGGTCTCTGGATCGTTTATATCAACTAAATCCAGAAGGGCTTCTTTAATGTCTAAGACAGAGTTGAAGCATTTTTTGACGGATGTGACATGAATGGCTAGGTCAGGGTTACTATGTAAACCAGAAATGTCAGCGGCTACAGCATCATCCAGAGTAATAATCTTTGAGATCAGAAGCGTCTGGGCTTTGGATACAAAAGCTATACGCATATTTGGTCAGGGTTTCATTTTGCGTAACGCAGTTCTCATGAAGGTCTTGTTACTATTACTCAGCTCTGCTTTGACCCAAATTCTTTGATGAGCGCCTCTATTCACTTCTCTCCACGTATGCAGTCGTCCATATGAGGCACCATAACTTCTTGAGCTATATGGCTTATACAAGATAAAATATGATTAACCTTTTGATTATCAGTTTTACCTTCCATTGTGGATTCATAGATGTAAAGGAAAGATGCATACTCCCTTCACCAGAGGTAAACTTGTCCTTAAACGTAGGCTTAAAAGTAGTGGCCTCCTTTCCATAACATATGCTTTGAAAGCTTCAAATTTAATAATTTCTGGTTCCTTAGTTGCTCTGTGTTGAATTTGCCATTCAAGGCAAAATATTTTGTCATGTAGAGGATTGAGATGGTGCTCAATTTTCCTCCAGGGTAAGTCTAGACATAACATCCAGCAGATTACTTCTTTTTTCAATAATGACTTCATCATTACCAAGTTCTTAATGCAGATGTCCAGATCTTAATTTATTAGTGAGCAGATGAGCAATATGTTTGCAAAAGCTTGTTCTCATCATACAATACTCCAATGCGCCGATTTAAGTCTTCCTTCATTTCTTTACATTTTGTGCTCTAGAGGCTTGTTGGTCTTGGTTTTTAAATCTTCTCTAAGTGTATTCCAGCGTTTCTAAGCTTCATTAAGGTGACAAGATACTTGTTAATGTCCTCCCAACTAGGGGATTTGCCTTTCAAGTCACTCTCTAATCTGCTGAGTCGCTTGGTAATACAAAAGAGTAGACGCCTGAGTTGCATAGTTTGCTAAATCCTGTTTTGCATGGGCTACTCGGGAATTGATATCTTGTGATACTGATAAAGTCTCATGAGTTCAATAGGCCTCCAGCTCATCAATTCGTCATAGGGTTTTCTCTAACTGGGCCCTAATGAGGAGGATATGGTCTTCCTCCTGGTTACGGCTTGTGGAAGCTTGAGCTGCCATTTTGCCATGAGCTTTGCTATTTTTCTGTTAGGGCTCTTCAGCAATGGTGTCAAATAATCGCTTGGTATTTTTGTTTAAATCCAAGATGCCTTTCAAAAGAGCTTCACAGGCCTTCACATACTTAAACACCAGAATTAATAGTCTCCATTTGATTATAGAGCTGAATAGTGTAGGATAGGTTTGCTTCAAACAAACAGTGGACGTCTCTTATACTTTGTGATGCCAAATTATATACCTGCTCATAGGTTATTTGTAAGCCCCTTGGGTATTGATATGATGGTGGAAGTCCTCAATTAGGGCTCCTAGTAAATGCTCGATATGATAAAGCACTAAGTGTACAAATCACAAAATATAGTGAGAGAGAGGTACTAGATCCATAATTCTCTGGGAGATAACTGGATTCATAAAGTTTAATGAGATACCTGTCCATGGCAGATGCCCTTTCTCGTTTGCCTCTTTCTCCTGGGTTAATGATTTTACAAAATAACTCTTTACCTCCTTCATTAAAATCCAAGTAAGATGACGAGATTTAAGAATCTCCATAGGGTTTTATGAACTTCTTCAAACGTGACAATTGGGCAGACTTACCTTTCATTCATCTTCTTTACCATTTCTAGTATGCACCCAGCAGGTGACACTATCAATCAGGTTAACTTCCATGCTGCAATCAATTAGTTTCAGGTTTTTAAGCGTTGGCTGAGCCGCTGTAATGAGTATCAGCCTGTAGGGCTTCCATTTTTGTGTTTTTGGTTCTATGCGCAAGAAGACTGACAGTCAATACTTAAGTCAACTAAGTCACATGACAAGTATAATCTTTATTTATAAGGGTGCCAAGTCACCGCTTATGTCCCATCAGCTAGAGTATCTGACCTATGGTAAGTACGGCGAAATGGACTTATTGAAGTCAAGTACCAAAATGAGATATAAAATGACGTAACTTTATTATAGTATAAAATAGGGATTTTAAATGTCACATTTAACAATATAAACTCTCAAAAAGGAAAAGGATTAGTAAAATTGATAGGGGGAGAAATCCAGAAGGGAGGCTCTTAGTCAGGCAATGCATTTCAGATGGTATAATGCCTTTGTATCATAATTTTGATAGGGAAAAAATGATGAGAAGAATACTTAGTCAAATGTGACTGGGGGTCACTTAGGTTGACCATTCAGCAGCTTTGTAATTCTTACCCTTTTTCACGCACATCTATATTTACTGCCTTAAGTGCCACCTTGAGTCGCTGTTGCCTGACCTTCTGATAATCCATCATTTTGATAAGGCTAGACTTCACCTTGGGGCATCTTAACTTTACTCTTTTCAGAATTTTTCTAGAGTCAATTTAAGCTATGTTGACTATTATTTTTAGATAATTTATCAAGTAATTTTTTTAACATTTTCTTCAGTCTAGGCATCAATTTGGTAAGGGAGGCAAGTGGTTAACACTCTTGCCATTGGTTCCAATATCTATAATCTGACTGTAATGGGAAGTTTATCAGGTATATGACGTTAGATAAGTTACCATAATCTACACAAGGACATATAAAACTTTCTGTTTTTTTTACAAAAATAAGTGGTGAGCAGACTGTTGAGGTACGCTGATATATTTTTTTGCAAGCTGATCTGTGAACCAAACATTAACGCTGCCTCTTCCACAAAATCAAATAGTAAATTGAAGAGAAATGTGAAATAGGTCAGATTTGAGCTTTAAATCACTTTTAAACTCTGAATGTTCAGGTAAGAAATTTGCAGAAGCCGCATTGAATAAAGACTAAAACTCATCCAAACAAAAAGGTAAGGTAACTTCCAAAGTGGGCTTCAGCAGAGGCGCAATACTGAGCTTATATATATTGGCCATCGGGAAAAATTGCCCAGAGTAGCTACATCTCTGACAAAGAATTATGAATTTCTTTCCACTCTTCAAGGTCAAAGTCAAAGGTATTGTCCTTCAAGTTAGTTTTGATATAAAATTTTTGCCACTTCTTCAGAACCAAAATAAATTGAGTATGGCAGGTTTTTGACTGCCAAGAAGATGTCAGTTAAGTGGTAATTACTAAATTTATAATTAACTAGACCCTGAACTTTCAGTGTGGGTTTACCTTGGGAAGCACCTGCCTTAATTATACCATTATATATGTAGCATACCTCAAGGTAGTCAGCTCAGTTAAAATCAATAAAGTTCTCAGAGGCACTGGTACTAACCAAAATTGATATCTTAAACTTCCCTAAAAGGAAATATTAAGTATTAGAAAGCAAAAATACCCATAATATTCTATACTTAATACAGACAACGCAATCACATTAAAAGGATTAGTTTCAGGTGTTATAATGCCAGCAGGATGCGTCTTTATATCAAAGAAGGGAATAGAGGTGGCCTAGTTAGGTTAAGCTGGGGCCTCCACGTGGAGAAACTGGGGAAAGTCTGTGGAAACATGGGTGAGTAGCTAACACCAGAACCCAGAGAGGCATGTTGGTCAGGTCCATTAGTGGCCTGAAAGAAGTGCGGGATGTTAGTGATGACTGTGCTGACCTGTTCTTGCAGGTGTCTACCACTCTCTGAGGGGAGAATATGAGCAGGAAGGGGGTATGAGTTGGTCAGGCCGCCTGTCAAAAGGCCTCCCCACAAGCTGAAGTTGCGTAGATGCAGACCCCAGGACAAGGGAGGGGCAATCCTGGTTGGCTGCGCTTTGGTGCACCTGCCTACAATAAAATGCCGCAGTTTACTGAGTTGTCCTGAAGCTCAGCTAGCTGTCAGTTTGGTCAGCATGAGCTGGCTGGTAGCGAAATGGATCATGCAAAAAATTAAGGCTGATCTGAAAGGACTCTAAGGCTTCCTGGACAAAAAGGGGCCGGAGAGCATAACTTCTCTAAAAAGCAGGTGACAAAGGGGAGGGCTTTGGCTTTTCCCCCTTAGGAGCCTTAAACCTGGGGGTCATTGGGTCTTGTCCCAACAAGGGGGATGAGAGGCATATCGCCTGTCCTGGATGGTGCAGACTAACTGCCCAGTACTTAAACAGGGCGGGCATATGTCAGTTTAGGGGTTAGTGTGAGCTACTCCCAATCGTGGTTAGCCACATTTTGAGTGGTGTTTAGATTCGCGCAGCCCTAATGTGGTGAGGGCAGTACCCCAGGCCTTCATCCTACAATAGTTGCCCACACTAGGAGTCCCTTGGGGCTTTTAAAATTTAAAGAAGGAAATAAAATAGTTTGCCACTCCTATGAAAGATAGAACATACTCAGAAACATTTTTTGCAATACCATATCTATTTCCATACTCTTTTAGAAAAACCTTCTCCACTTCCTAAGTGCAGGAAATTATAATGGAGGTCAGCCAAGGATCCTCAGGTGTGATATGATAGCTTAAATTGATTCAAACTAGCTCACAAGAGCTGTTAAAGGGCTTGTTTGCATCTAAGTAATCTCTGGTAAAAATGGTGTTTTAGATTTTAAAGAAATGATATCCATTTTTGATAGCCAGATCAATGTTGCTATCTATCACCACTAAGGGAAGCCCCCTTTTGCCCAGGACTCACATTGCTCCATAAATAGGAGTTCCTGAAAAAAGTTTATTAGATGATTTACCAATCAAAAGTTTGGGGCTAGACCCCTGCTGACCCAAGAGTTTCCTGAGAATAAAGGCGTGTCAATGAAAGCTGCCTCCATATTCAGAAGAAAGTTAGTCCTTACAAGGGCGTTTTTATAGGGGCGTCCACAGATGAGACAATTGTGGCTAGATTCCCAAACCATTTGACTAACAATTTGGGCTAGACCCCTGCCAACCATCAAGTTTGAAAAGGAGGTGAATATCAAAGGACTCCTCCATTTTTAGAAGAGAATGTGTTGTTACCATGTGCGGTACTTATAGGGGTCCCTGCAGGTGAAACAAGTGCAGCTAATTTTTAATACCCCCTTCAGTTGGAGAGATAAAATTTCAAATAAAGCACAAATCATCTGGTCAGAGTTGGCAGGTGGAGACCGTCATACCTGAACGTTTATATCTGCGACACCTAAAATTAAATGGTGAAATGCCATCTTAACTATGCCAAACCAAGGTAGGGCCTGGTCCCAACCACAAGGCTTATATAAATAGGGCATCAAGGGGCGTCCCACTTGAGACATTACATAGAAACTCGTAGAAGGTTTGGAAGGAAGAAAATATAGGGCGACGGGAACTCAGAAAGCGTTAAAACCTTCAATCAGCTTTCATAAGGATGGCTGATCCCTGAAAGCTATAATTACCCAGTCATTCGCATTGGGAGAAAGTTGACACAGCTAGGTTACGCTACAAAAGGGCGTACAAGAGTCAAGTATACAGCATTGTTAGAAGCATCCAAATCATTAGAAGCTAGTGCCTGTTTATTTTATAATAAATATTTTGGATGTAGGCTTTAGTATAATTACAGCAGGGTCTAAAAAGGGTCCAAAACCAGTAGGTACATTCAAGAAGGGCAGGAGCCAGTCTGCAAATGTAAAAAAATTCTGAGCTGTGCAATAACCAAAACGGGCAATAACTCCTTGATGAGGATCAGGTGAATGTGGCAAACAGCAAACACTTTTTGTTACCACTAAAGGAGAATCCTACATGGAATAAATCTTTACAATTAAAATCAAAGGGTTGTTATCTAATGTGAGCATAATTATTCTAACTATCCTATTTGCAAAGAAGTAAAGAAGGATCCAAAAACCAATTTACATTACAATGACTGTGTAATTTTATTAAGGAAAACCCTCATGGATGGCGTAAACCTCTTCATAAATCATACAGATGTAATGGAATACCTATTTAAAGAGGTAAGCGTCAAGGCCAACAAAAGGTTTCATTTGACAAGCATAAAATGTAATAGTTTATTTAAAAAGGGAAATACAAATAACAGATAGATTGGTCAGACAACCACTACAATATGGAAGGTTGAGGTGATAGGTACATATTATTTTTTGGGCTTTGACACAATATTGGCTAATAAGAAAAGACTACCAATGATGATAGCCCATAACTCAAGTATGTGTAAACTCAAGACTTCAAAACAAGCTAAATGTGACTGATTAGTAATATTATACTTTGATAATGAATCAAACCCACATATGGAGATTAAATGTAACAAACTATACTCATTTAAACTATATTTGTTGATTTAAGTGCTGTTGATACAAAGCCTAGGATTGCCACAAGATTTATTGGGTTTAATATGGGCCTGCTTGGCCTTAACTTAACGTTCAACCATGGTGTATCTGAGATCAGGTAAAGTGGCCAACTTGACCCCTTTGGCCTTCCTTACTTCCTCCTTGTCTCTACTATTAACTTTATAAATAATTTCATGTGCAATGATAGGGCTAATAGTTTAACGTGGTCCCCTTTAGGGAGCACCCCAATGTAGTGCGTGGCAAACACGCACTACTTCATGGGTCAAGTTCCTCCTTGGAACTCTCATCTTCTGCTTTGATCACTAGACCTTCGTCCCTTGATAAATCTTATATTCCGCTGAATATTGTATAGGTCTCTATGCAATGTTGAGTTCCTTAAAGTCTAACATTTTAAAACGGTACTCCAATAATGACTTTGCAAAATACTAAAAGAATCTGGGTGAAAAGTGTTATCTTATAAGGGAAATTTTTGAAAAATCTAAAGTTGATCTCTTAGCCTCAGAACAACAAATTCCTGATTTTGAAAGTAAATTTGGCAGCAAGTATAATAAGTGTAATGGGTACAGTAGTCATAATGGTGACCATTTTTTGGAAGAGTCATATAAAGGGATGAGAAATAACATATGATAATTCTAGAATGGTTGGGGGCTCAAATGGGTGGACAGGCACTAACGTGTGCTGATAACTAGTCACTTGCTTTCATTATAATTACATCCAAATGATATTTAAAAAGAGGAATAAGGACTCAATATTCTGAGTTGAGTCAACATTTTTACAACGGTAATCAAATGGGCAAACGTGTAACCGCTGGAATTTTGATCATTCTGCAACCATTGGTAGCATTTAGCTAAATTCTGCCATCTTTGGCGGGTGTTGTGATTTTTGCCCATATTCCCAGCCTGCTAGATTACCAGGAATCGCTAGGGGATAATTCCCTAAGGCGAAGTGAATTGGAAATCTGTTGGCCCAAGTTTCAGAGTAACTACGTCCAGGGGATTTTTAGATATTTGCCTGGTTGTATTCATCTGGGATCAATGTGAAAAATACTTAAGATCTTGTTGGGCGGAGTTGCTGACAAAATAAGGGCATCTGTTAGTGATTAACTATCAGGTGTACCAATTGGGATCAGTTGGGTTTCATCACTGACTGATTGGGAATGAATAGCAAGCTTTGAGGAAAGTGATGCCGCCTGTAACTAGTGAATCAATCAGTTGGTGCGTGACCTGCCTCAATGGGTTGTAAACCATTACCTAAGCAGGTTGCTAGCCAAATATGGTTGGTTTGCTTGTATCAAGAGGAAAACGTTAGGGACACATTTTCTGACTATTTCCGTTTAAGTTTCAAGGATGTCCAATGACGGAATCCTAGCCAGGATGGGGAAGACCATCGCTTCTGAGATGAGGATGGGTGATTCAATGGCAATGGCTGCCGTTTCATTGAAGAGGTGTCAACTGAGGGTTAGATGACCAAACCTCCACTATAAATTCCCTAGGATTACTTATAATAAAAAACAGATAATTAGATCATATTACAGATATATAGTTCTAAGTTGTTCATCTGGTATATTTTTGAGTAGTAAACTATCATCTGCTTTCCATTGTGCTATTCTTCTCAAGGTTATTATTGCTGTGTGCAATAATTGGGAGACTCTTAGAGAAAAGAATAAAGATCTTAGCGGGAATCTAGAGAAGAAGGAGAAACAATCAGGGATTGCTGCTGACTGTGTGTTGGACCAAAAAGACTGTCACCAGGGAATCTCATAAAAGATCAGATTGGACAGAACAAGGTAACGAATTCCTAGATCATGACATCTCAAGTATTTAATCAAGAATACTGGCTGAGCGTTAGGCTGAGATATAAGAATTCACACTCAACTGCTGATAATAGTTGTCATACTATTATCAACTGATAATCTAATATACTATACAACACAGACGAAGTGCACAAGAAACCAAACATGTACAGTAAAAAAATTACTAGGGTTTTTTGCTGATAATAACCAAACCAGTAAATTTTACAAGTTGGTGCTCACTACAGGGCGTAGTTGAGTTTAAGAATTTATAAGAATGTCATACAAAGATGAGTTATGCAAACTGTGGATGGAATTGACCACTGCTAATCAGAATGCCCTAAACTCAGCGGATCATTGGGAATTTTCAGCCTTGGAAGAATGAGTCGCCAAGGTGGAGGAAGGGATTGATACTGTTGCAAGTTTCAGGAACGAGTTACTTGAGAAAATAAATTCGTTGAAGAATAAAAGAAGGGGATCTCTTTTGAGAGGTCTTATACCTGAAAATGGAGCGAGAAGTGGATTGCATTCATTTGAGAAATTTCAGCACTTATTATAGAGCGACTGATCAAACAGGTGGAAGAACTGAAAACTCACAAATGTGGTTGTGAGCCAGATATGGCAAGCGATGCCAAAGAAAGAAGTCCTCACATGATACTTGGGAAGTCAAATACCCCAAGGAACATGCCACCCGTTTTTGATGTCATTTTGGAGATGATGCCCAAAGTCACTCCTCAAGTTAGCCAAGTGACCAAACCTAGAGAACTGGCCAGAGATAACTCGGAGGAATTTAAGGCAACACCAAAATTGCCAACGTTCCATTGGGATAACGCCCTAGCATTTTTCTGACTGTTCAATATGACCATATATGGTGATGGGGATCGTAAAAAGGAGTTGATGGTCATGGATTGCCTAGATAGTGACTGTCAGAACTTAATGTTACCTCACCTGGAGGGTGACAGCTGGTTGTATGCGGAGACAAAGGCGGCCATCATGAGGGATTTGGGAGTCAGAAGTTCATGTTGAAGCGCAAACAGGAGTTTATGGGAATACAGTTCTATAAAAGATGAGTCTCTATCAAGCTTCGCGGATTGGTTTTACCAGGAGTCACAGATCCTGGTTGGAGCAAAATACTGGATGACTTTGATGCCAGTATCGCCTTGCAAGTGGCCCTTCAGCCCTATTAGATTTTCATTACATGATGTCTTCTGTGTTCACAATGGAAATAACTACCTCGCAAATGATAGATAATTTGAAGATTTTGGGAGTGACATTTGATGCCCCAAATAGAAGCTCTAAATCTAATCTGGTATGCAACTCAAATCCCATGAAGGGGAATGAAGGTGCTAAAGAAACAATCAACTGAACCGTGCTGGGGAATAAGCCCAAAGAATTCAGATGGTTGAATAAGAAGGAAAAGGTCAGCTACCAATGTGGTGGGAAAGGACATTTCGCCATGCACTGTAAGAAGCTGAAGGATCAGATCAACGTGGTCAAGGTGACAGAATCAGCTGCCACTAAGGAATTGGGAAAAGGGTCTGCAGCCTAGGTGGGGAACAGTCTAGAACTGCGGAGAAGCCTGTTCCTCCTGACATTATGACTGAGGAAATTGATATCAGAGATCTGTTTGTGGATGACGAACAGGATCATCTGTATCAAGTGGTCAATTTGGATGTAAATGCCATGACTAGAGCCAGGGCAAAGAGAACTGACACCAAGATAATCAAGGAAGTTGCCCGGCCATATGCCCAAAAACTGGCGGACAAGATTCAAACCACCGAGAATTCTGAAGAATTATCTGAAGTCCAATTGGATGAGGTCAATTTGTCAATCCCCCGCAGTGTGATAAAGGAATCGTTTTCCTGATTTGTTGGCACAAATTATTCACAACCTCGATTTGGCTAATAACGCTGCTATTCACTCAGTAAACACTATATTGCAATACTCCAAGTGTATGTATATAGACATACAAGTGAATCAAGTGTGGGTGAGGGCGATTGTTGACAGCGGAGCGCCCATCAACATTGTCTTGACCAAGCTGGTAAAGAGGATGAAGATCTCGCCAGACTTGGAACACAAGAAGGAATATGGGACATCTGGGTCAAACACCACCATCTCCTGTGAAGCGTATAGCGCTTTTAGCACAATTTGGGTTCTTGGTGGTATCTGCGCCAGCAATAGTTTTGGCTAACTAAAACTATGACATTCTAATCAGAATGGAGTTTCTAAGCAAGTATGGAGTAAATGTAACTTTGAGGATAATACGTTGACCATATTGGGTCAGACGTTATCATTGGTATATCAGAAGGATGGTGAAGCTCCACTGAATAGGAGAAACAACTTCATCAATTTGATATACAATGATGACATTGTCCCAATTTAGTACCAATTAGTTGGTAGGAAGTGACGAGAAATGCAGGTGGAAATCCTAGAGAACTGGGGAAATCCATTGAGTCAAAAATGAGAAGACCATACCGCCAGGATCGCAGATGATAGTCAACATGGGGTTGACATTGGAGATACCTGAGCTGTTATATGGGGAAGTTGAAAGCCCCTGGAAGAAGTCCAGAGTGGAGCCTTGGGTGGCTCATGTAATAATAATGCCAGGCCATGTAGAAATTTGAGTTCTCCTGGCGAACTTAAGTGAAAAACCAATGAAGATCAGGAAGAATCAGATCATCATGTTTGTTCATCTGATCCCAACGGCCAAATTGAGGAGATTCCACAGTTTTGGGACTCTCAATGAGATGGGATTACCAGTCAGGGTAACTGAGAGCATCAACCTATTGGTTGATCGAGAGAAAATTGCTGATCTGTTGGAATGACAGCAGGAGGAGGTGCTCAATTTATTTGAAAAGTATCAGGAAGTGTTCGCTCAGGAGACCATGATTTGGGATGTGCAATAGATGTGATCCACAAGGTTGACGCCGTGGAAAATTTGCCAATCAGATTGAGAACAATCTGACAATCAAAAACCGCTGAAGCGGTAGTAGAGGATGAAATCAACAAACTAGTGAAGCATGGGCTTCTAGTTCCATCATTGAGTCCCTGGGCGAGTCCAATTCTAATCGTGAAGAAAAAGGATGGCTCCAGCTGGGTGGTGATCAAATACAAAAAGCTGAATAAAATTACGAAGAAGGATTTGTATCCCCTACCAAGAATCAATGATGCACTAGATCGATTGGGGGAAGCAAATTATTTCTCCACGATGGATCTGATATTGGGATATTGGCAGATTGACTTGCCAAAAGAAGACCAGGAAAAATGTGCGATTATTACCATGCAGGGGCTATACCAACCAACGAGGATGCCCCAGGGTCTATGTAATGCACCTGCAATGTTTCAGAGGGCCATGGACGCTATACTGAGCGACTTGAAGTTGTCATTGATCCTGGTATACCTGGACAATATCAATGTGTTCAGTAGGACGTTTACTGATCACCTACACCACTCAGAAGAAGTATTCAACTGACTGTCTGCGGCTAACCTGAAAATTAAGCCGAGGAAGTGTCACTTCTTCAAAAAATAGTTGGAATATCTGGGATTCATGATCAACTCTAGTGGATTGCGGCCGCAAGAAGAAGATAGAAGCCATAGAACGGATGGCCATGCTGAAGAGTGTCTGAGACATCCAAGTGTTCCTTGGGATGGTCAAATACTACAGAAGATTTATTCAGGACTTTGCCCAAATAACCAAGCCCCTATTCCATCTGTTGAAGAATCTAAAAAAGAATTTGTATGGAATGAAGAAGCCCAGGAATCCTTTGATGAGCTACGCCGGTATTTAATAGATTCTCTGATTCTGAAATATCCAAATTTCAATTGAGAGTTTATTATACAAACCAATGCTTCATTGATGGAGATTGGTGCCCTATTAAGCCAAGTAGATGAACTTGGGGATGAACACCCGTGGCATATGTGAGCCATACACTTTCAGCTTCTGAGAGGAACTACACTGTAACTGAGTGTGAATGCCTTGCAGTCATTTACACATGTAAGCAGTTTTGGGTGTACATCCATGGAATGCACTTTTAAGTGGTGATGGACCACTCTTCGTTGCGTTGCTTCACAATCTGAGAGAGCCAGAAGGATGACTGAACCAATGGGCACTTAAGCTACAGGCTTATGATTAAAAGATTGTCCACCAAGTGGGGGCTTCTCAGAAGAATGTGGATGGCTTATCGCGGTTACCAATGGTCCAGATGGTATACTCGCAGGTAGATGAGCTATTCCAGAGAATGGTTGACAGAGAAATCGGGACTGAGCCCCAAGAAATCCAAGGTGTGCTTTGGAAAGCGATGGAAAACACTGAGACCATAATGGACAAGTATTTAAGATGATTAATGGGAAGCAGTTATTATTCCCAAAGCTGTCAGAAAGAGCAGCTATCATGCAAGCAACTCATAAGGTTGTCAGGCATGGAGGCCTGAGAAAAACAACCAATCATATTTCCAGTACTAATACTGGGAGTCCATCAACTATGATGTCGCAGATTATCTAGCTTGTTGCGTGGAGTGTCAGCTGCACAAACCACATAAGAATACAATTGGATAATGACATGTCCGCCCTGGATTTGCCTGGCATACAGTGTCCATTGACGTGATTGGACCTCTGACAATGATCACAGGGGGAGTCAAGTACATTATAGTTTCCATTGACTATCTGATGAGATGGGTCAAGATGAAGGCCCTAACAAAAGTAGATGCTACCAGCACTGCGAGGTTCATCCTGGATCAAGTAGTATATTAACACAGATGTCCGCAGGTCCTGCTTAGCAATAATGGGACATACTTCATGTCTCATGTGATCCCAAGATTGAATGAGATAATGGGGATCAGAGGATTCAGTCAGTACCCTACCAGCTGGAGATGAATGGAATATTAGAATGGGTGAATGAAATGCTGGCTGCAACGTTGAGGAAGCTGGTCGCAGGAAGAACTTTGGCGTGGGGAACGTACCTGAGTTCAGTGATATTTGCCTACAATATCAGTCATCATACGGCGATGGGAAAAACAACATTTGAGTTGTTGTATGGGAGAAAGGCCACATTGCCGCCAATTTTATATTTTTTGGTGAAACCAACGTTGGGGATGAGTGCTGAGCAGTACTTGAACTGACTGACATATATCCTTATTGATATGCAATTGCAAGCATTCAATACTATGTTGAAGAAAAGGATACAATCATAATCAATGGATGATAAGAACTGACCGGCCTTAGCAGAATATCAAATAGGCAAAAGAGTTGCCTATTGTGATATGCATAGTTTTGGAAGAAGAAAAAAACTAGATGCGTTGTGGTTGGGTCCATTTGAAGTTATCGCCAAGATGGCGACTGATGCCTACTCCATTAAGAATCTTTTGGATTGAAGAGTTGTAAATTGAGTCCATGCTAAGTATCTGAAGCGATGGATCAATAAAAAGATTAAAAGAGTTCCCAAAGGACCAATGAACCATTAAGTTGGTCATGTCCTGATGATTAAGTCAAGTCCAAAAAAAGGACCTCTGAACCAATCTAGATGGCTAAGTCTGAAAAAAGGACCTCTGAACCATAGAAAACTGGCAGGTTTAAGTACCCAGGAACCATTTTGGGGTAAAAATAAAAAGATGGACCGCTGAACCAAAATAAGGTCATGTCCCATGGAAAAAAGAATAATAAAAATAAAAAATAGATAAAAGATATTGGGAGAAAAAATTACAAATCACATAGAAAAAACTGATATAGTTTTATAATTTTTATTTTTATTAATTGTCCTTGGTACGGGGATAATTCCACCTATGTTGCCTCTTGGGGGAGGGAGGATGGATTGCAGTAGGAATGAACAGTCCATCAAAATTGATGTGAGATCAAATGCTAGTGAGGGCTAGACCTATACAAAACCACGTTCTTTGAGCGGATGCAGAGCTCTGTGAGAAAGTGACTAGGGAAGGGAAATTTGAATGTCAGAAGAAACCAATTGAAAAACCCTGGAGTGGGGAGGAAAGCAACATTATAAGAAGAGGCAGTCAGCAAATAACCCTGAGTAATCCTGATATGGTACCAGAGCCATAAGATTAGTCTTGAGTGCCTGATGACGGGCTTCATCAAGAACACCAGACATATGGGCTGGCAGCAAACAAGGGATGCTTGATGGGGGTTGCCAAATAATGCCCCTACTAACGCCATCAGCAGAAGATTCTGATGGGAAGTGCTGGTGAAGAGATATTTGTGCAGGGATCAAATGGCATCCTGAAAGTGACAACTATGGGCTTCTTGGAAGCTGAAGCTGAAGGAGCAGTGAAAACTGGGAGAGACTGGAAGCTTTGTGGACCAACTTCAAAGAACTTGGCCAGCAAAGTGATGAGCATAAGTGGCAGTATCCTAATCTAGGATGTTCTCAAGATCAGAGGGATTCAGCGCTAGGGACAAATCCTCGGTGACTTGGGCCCAGAGTTCAGCATAGGGGAGCTTGAAATGAATACTGTTACTGATGATGAGCTCAGTAGTTAGAACAGCGGGTTTGTATTATTGTCCGAGTCAGAAGAGGAACTCAGGAAGCAGGTCTGACCTGGTAAGAAAAGAGCAATCAAGAGCAAATGGCATAATCTCTGGAGCATCTATGACGATGGTCAGTGCATCAGCAAAAGGAGCCAAATCCAGGAGAGTTTTGAAATCCAACTCTGGAATCGATGACAGAGGAAGGATTGGCTGAGAGTTGTTTGAAATGATTGCAAGCCTGGTTTTGGAGGGATTGGTTACCGTTTCTGGTAATTCAATGGAAGGACTAGCCGCTGGCACCAGACTAGGCATATGAGTCCTGGAAGGACCATAGAAGAGGTTCCGTCATGCATCCCAACTCATCTGCTGGAAGAGCCAGAGGTCTTGATCATACAAACTATTTAGAAGCTGCTGGTATCACAACTCAGTATTCAACATGTGAGCAGGACAAGAGGGGGGATGTCAGACTTTTATGGAAGTTGATATTATGCACTCTACAATCCATTAAGCTCCAATTTTGGAGAAATTAATCTCATAATTAATGAAATAAGCTCTCCAAGAGAAGAATTAAGAATTACATGACCAAGAGGTTATGAGAGAAATAACAAGGGTGAACATAAATAAGCATTCTTAATTGGGCTGTGAAACAAACATTGATGGCAAGAGTCTCCTGTCTAGGATGAGGAGAAAATCAGGAAATCAAGGACGCCAGACCAAGAATCCTGAATATGACAGCAGTTCATATGCCCTGACGGGAGAAAAATGGATCCTGGGACTAATATCATCACAAGTAAATTGATCAGCTGGCACAACAGTAGATCATAGGGACTGCGCTCTGAGTAGGCAGTAGCAAGGAGGAAGAGGAAGAGAGTTGCATGCCAAAGGTCATCCCAAGAAGCATTGAGCATTGACAATCGTACTCCACTTGAGCCAATGAAGTATTTGACTAAGTGTCCAAAGCGGTGTTCTCATGCCCCAGTACTTTAATTGCTGGTAATCTAGGCAAGAGGGGGATGTGTTAGGATTTTTTCCCATATTCCCAGCCTGCTAGATTACCAGGAATCTAAGGATAACTCCCTAAGGCAAAGTAAATTGGAAATTGGTTGGCCCAAGTTTTGGAGTAACTACATTCAGGGGATTTTGGGATATTTGCCTGGTCATATCTGTTGGGGATTGATCCAGGTGAATGCTTAAGATCTTGTTGGGTGGAGTTGCCAACAAAATAGGGGTATCTGATAGAGATTAACTATCAGGTGTACTGATTGGGATAAGTCAGGTTTCATCACCTACTGATTGGGAATAAATAGCAAGTTGCAAGGCGAGTGATGACACCTGCAACTAGCAAATTGATCAGTTGGTGCATGACCTGACTTAATATGTAATAAGTCCCATTACCTAAGCAGGTTGCTAGCCAAATATGGTTGGTTTGTTTGGATTGAGAGGAAAATGTTAGTGACACATTTTCCAACTCTTTCCATTTAGGTCTCAAGGATATCCAACAATGGAATCCTAGCCAGGATGGGGAAGACCATTGCTGCCAAGATGAGGATGGGTGATTCAATGGCAATGGTTACTGTTTCATTGAAGAGGTGTCAACCAAGGGTTATATGACTGAATCCTCACTATAAATTCCCTAGGATTCACTTATATTAAAAAACAGATAATTAGATCATATTACAGATATATAGTTCTAAGTTTTTCATCCAGTATATAGTTTAAGTAGTAAACTATCATCAGCTTTCCATTGTGCTATTCTTCTCAAGGTTATTATTGCTGTGTGCAATAATTAGGAGACTCTTAGAGAAAAGAGTAAAGATCTTAGTGGGAATCTAGAGAAGAAGGAGAAACAATTGGGGATTGCTGATGACTGTGTGTTGGACTGAAGAGACTGTCACCAGGGAATCTCAGAGAAGATCAGGTTGGACAGAACAAGGTAACGAATCCCTAGATCATGACATCTCAAGTATTTAATCACAAATACTGGCTGAGCGTTGGGCCAAGATATAAGAATTTACACTCAACTATGGATAATAGTCATCATACTATTATCAACCAATAATCTAATATACTATACAATGCAGAAAAAGTGCACAAGAAACCAAACCTGTGCAGTAAAAAGATTACTAGGGTTGTTTGCCAATAATAACCAAACTAGTAAATTTTTACAGCAGGTATCAAAATATTTTGGTCAATCTAGGGTATAGAATTGGCCTGGTGTCACTTACAACTACTATTAAAATATTGGGGTAAAGTGGTATAAAGGGACTTCAGATGTGGTGAAAATTACTTTGTTAGTCAAGATTTATATAAAAAGACTTGACTCTTTTTCATCCACAACTCTTATATTTTCATTAAATTTGGTTTGCTGTTCTGTTGTTTAATGGAAAATTAATTCTTAGGTGATAAATGATTATTCAATTAACTTTTTGGCTTCATCCAAACAGTAATTTCTGGTTTTCATATACCTTAATGATACAAAGATAAAAACTAAATCAGTAGCCATTTGGAATCTAAGAGTTAATCAAAATATTAGTTAGTCAATTTATGAATAATTAATATAACAAACCTCAGCCAGAAAATGTAGTGAAGTTTGATTTAATACAATTGAGGCAATGTATATTGATAAATGTAACATTAAAATTATTATTTACTAATGAGTTTATGCCACCTAAGTACAAGGTAAACAGTAGTAAAATTAGTATTTAGAGTTTACATCAGTAGGAAATGGGCAATATATAGTAAATTAATACTATGAGTTGTTTCTTGAACAAGGAAATGTGTCAATTGAAAGCCCCTATAGAAATTACTTGTTAGATAAATTTAAAAACAGTGTGTGATCATATATTTGGGCAACACAATTCTAAAATTTGAAGTTTTGTCTTTAGCTCTTGATGAGCAGTTATATTTCATGCTATTTTTACTTCAATAAAAAATTTGTTGCTAGAGTATCATTGCAGTTTCATTTATTAGATAGTATGCAGTCAATATATCACCACTTGTCATACAAACTAAAAATTGGAGTAATGCCTCAATTTTTTCTCCTCATGCTTTTATATAGCATGGCAATATCTAACTCTAGTTGTCTGTACTAGATTTGGTATCTTAATAGTAAGTTTGACATAACTATCAACTCTATCTTAACCCCCTATTGTCAGTTGGGTCTGGCCTGCCTTGATTTAATGGAAGATGAAACATGCGTTTTGCAGATAGATCTTTTTTCTAAGCGCTTAGGTTATCAATTTAATAAAGTATAATGGCTAGGTTAGCTTGTTGTAGTAGAAACTTGTGGCCTAACAGTAGCGATCTATGGTTTCAAAAAGGTAACCTTCTATACTTATAATATATCTTTTTGGTCTACTTTTAGATGTCAAACTTAGAAATAACTTCTTTGCTTGTTCTATCATACGAGAATTTTAATAGGTTCAACTATTTTGCTAAGACAGTTACAACTAGAAGTAAACCTTTAACTGTGTGTGTCTTATCAACTGGTACCTTGGAGCACCTTAACCATGATAGCTGAAGTGTCAAGCTGGGTTAAATCTGTACAGACATAACAATATGCTCATGGAAAGCATAAACATCTTCATACAAGGAACACTAGTCTTATAGGTACGAGGCTTAGTAATATCTGTAAAAGTAAATTTATCTTTTTTAGCACTAGGTGGTCCTAACCTAAAGGGGGATACACCAATCTAGTAAAATTTATCTTAACTGTATGCAAATTAAAATTATACTAATATATATTATAAACAATTTTACTTAGCCGATAGCTTTCCTCTGCATTCATATCATAATGTTGGCCTCTCCAACCTTTTATTTTTATTTTTAAAAATAATAAGATTTTTGTCAACGTGTACACATCTGACCTATGAAACTCTAACCCTACATCTTTTCTCATACCTTACTAGATAGTATTCTGTTTGGACTTCACTATAACTAAACACAAAAACTTTTCATATAGATTGTATCGGCAAATTTTCTGAAGCTAAGCTTTAGCTAAAAGTGTATTATATAATAAGGTTATAAATAAACTAACTAAATAGATCATTTATAGATTTACTTTCATCGGGATAACCCTCAATGGATACTTTTATAACAACAAAAGTGTACTAAAGCTTAATAATGCTATATTAATTATTTCTGGTGAAAAGGCTAAGTTGGATGAAAGCTATTTCTTTATCCAAAAGATAGAAATCTTTCTGAGTAGGCATTTTAGCCAATTAAAATATAAATGTCTATGCCAATGGTAAATTTAAGTGCAACTAAATTGGCGGATTTTACACCGCTTACCTTTTGAAATACAAATCTTCAAATTTCACGTTCAGGGTAATACAAACGTTATACAAGAAAGGAATTTTTTTCCTTTTTAAAAGGTCACATTATGCCATCTGATACGCAAATACTGCAACAAGTATATATACTGGTTGAAGCTTGATTAAAATAACTAGAATTGTAAAGTACTTTATCTGGTACTTGGCTTAGATATAAGTGGCGTCATCAACCAGATATTCAAATTAGGAGGTATAAATATAATTAAAATAAAAAGTTGTAATTGAAAAAGCAGGATTGTAAAATCTTTTAGAAAGATTGAGTATAGATGAAAAGCCAGTATCTAATGCATAAACAAGCAGTAAAAAATATTCTTTCATCTTAAGAAAAGTTGATTTAATATGTTTGCTTATAATTTAAGATGCTTATATATAAAAAATTTCGCCTTTTGAAGAGCTTTGGTACAAAAATCTTAACATTGATGGCATGAATTAACCCAGGTCATAAAATTTTAGCTTTAGACAAAGCTGTTATAGCCTTACCAAAGGGCAAGTTGACACCAAAGTGGCATAATCCAATAAACTATAAACTCATCAAAAAGTGGGGTATTAAAGTAGGATACACTACTTGGGTTGGGACCATCTAGTACTAAAAAAAAGTAGGATACACTAATAAAAAGTATTAAATGTTTATCATCTGGCTCCTAAAGAGCGTACTTCCGTTGGTTATAGCAAACCTAGAAGATAGTTAAGCACCTAAGGTAAAACTTAATCCAGCAAACACTTTATAATTTAACGACCTTACCATTTTCAATACCGCTGAACTAATAACAAAGTATATATATCAATAATAAAAGACTAAATCCGGGCAATAATTTTTAAAGCGCAGATTACTAAAACCTTCAACTAAGCAAATACTATAGAATTTAAGTATAGAGAACTGTAAAAATCATATTTGAAATCCATTCTAAGCTTTCAAAAGGGTTCCAAATTTTCGGGCTGCGCTATTAAAAGCTAATTTGTTAAAGGGTTAAGATTTCAATTTACTTAGCCAGGGGTTTAGTTGGCCTTAAGTAAGTTCGGTGATCGAATAAGACTTGAGTTTAAGGTGGCAACATTAAAGCATAAAATCTAGGGTGGCCATAGTGTAACCTTTAGGTGGCCCTGTTGCCCAAAGCATAGATAGCGATAGGACACTTGGGAACATTTTTGTGATAGGTTATATGGGGAATAGCCACAAATCAGCAAAAGCATTGCGTTTAATCGGCGGCAAACTAAAGTTGCCCAAAATACCACATGCTAATGATGCCGTTTACGGGGAGGCTCATCCTTTGGTTTCAAAGAACGTTTGCTACCGCTACAAGCCATGGTTAGATTGGGTAGACGGGCTAGCTTACCGAGATCTCTTCAGGGGCAACCTTGGAGCCGAGCCGATCTTTGATGGACCGCTTAGAGGCGTCCTATAGCGTTAGGGTGGTGTAAACGTGAGAGTACCTTTGGATCCTCTTTGGTGGGTTGGGAGTTGCTCTTTGAATTGTGAGAGCTATGGCTAGAGGAAATCCGTTCCTTATCCCTGGCTTTCTCAGTATCCAAGTTCTTCTCCTTAGACCGGATTCCTTTGATAGTCACACCCTGGTCGAACCACTCTTTGAGATCTTTTGAAGCGGCGGAGTTTCCAGCTCGACTTGGCAATTTACTATCTTTAGTATTTTCTTTCTCATCCTTCTTGTTGCGACGCCTATCTTCTTGTTCCCTTTCTTTCGGGCGGTCCCTTTCTTTTTCCTTCGAATTTTCCCTCGCTCTTTCGCGTTCTCTCTCACGTTCTCTCTCGCGTTCTCTTTCCTTCTGGCGCGTACCCGATCCTTTTGCGGGACGATTGATCTTCTTCTATACGATGGGTTAGTGCATAAAAGTAACGCTTCAGGTACGATCTTTTGGTGACTGACGAGGGTGACGGCGCTCGCGCGTTCGGGAAGCGTCGCGTGCCCTTTCACGACTAGGCGACCTGGACAGGCGTCGCGACCCACTGGGCTTCGTAGGGCGGCGAGGCGAAACGCGAGGTGGGGTGCGCGATCGAGAGGGGCGTCGGTTGCTACGGGAACGTGGTTCTTCTGGGTTATACGCACTGTGAAAACCGCTACTCACCTTTGGCCCGTTTGGAGTAACGCTGGGGTGAACCTTCGGAGGGGCTGGGGCTTTGGGAATTACCACGCCAGCGTTGGGCGCGTGGAATAGCATTGGAAATGCCACGGATAGGGATGGGGTTGAATCCGGGTGGCAGGTTCATGGCCATGCCTCGCGCCGTGATTGAGGGACCGTTCAAAGAATAGCTCAAGGGCGGCAGCGTACTGGGAATCATGGGCTTTACGAG
Source organism: Massospora cicadina (assembly GCA_022478985.1). Classification (NCBI taxonomy): domain Eukaryota; kingdom Fungi; phylum Entomophthoromycota; class Entomophthoromycetes; order Entomophthorales; family Entomophthoraceae; genus Massospora; species Massospora cicadina. The sequence continues at coordinate 246,126 of JAKSZP010010538.1, read as the reverse complement.
TTTGAGTAGGTGAGTGAAGGATGGCGCACCTGGTTGTGAAACACGCCCATCGGGAATTGATTTGGGCCTAAGGTAGGTTAGAGTGGTAGCTCGTGGGTTGTAACAAAAAATAATAACCTGAGAAATCATTGAGAACGCGGTTGGGCTGGGCCCCGCGACAACCGTGGCGTTGCCCATCATTCTCGCCAAGATTAGAGCCTCGCTCGCGTTCAGACCCCGCCACCACTTGGATGGCGCCGGATTGCGGCGCGGAACGTTTAAACCCGGTCTCAAACCGACGCGGGGAGATGTGACTCGCCGCATAAGACCTCAACGGAGCTGAACCAGAGGGTAGCGTACCGGTATCTCGAAGTTGCTGCTGGCGCTGAGAATAGAGCATCCAGCTCCGTTCGTCAAAGCCATAATTGAAGTAATCGGTGAGATCCGCACCTACATGTTACGGAAGCAGTGATGGGTTGTACCTGGTTTGCGCCAAGGCTTTTCGTTTAAGTCTTCTAATTGGATGTCAAACAGGGGCTCCCCATCGTAGTACGCAACTGCATCGAGATCGAGGCCCGCCACTTTCGTCTCGCTAACTTTGGTCGGGGCACGGCCCTCTCCCGTTACTCTAAGGTGAACCAACCCTTCGCGGTTAGTGTCGCCCACCACCTCGCCCTCGGGGGGTGCCTCCAAAATAATATCAATTGACTCATCCTCAGATTCTGAACCCCAGTTGCAGTCTGAAGCATCAAGCGCTGGCAAGTCCTCGGATGCCAACTGAAGTTCAGACTCGGTAGGAGCTGAAACTTGTGCAACAGGTATGTCACCCTTAACAACATGCTCCTTGGGCTCCACAACAGACCGTTCCTCTTTGTCCGACTGCCTTTCATCGCTAAAATCAACTTGGTCATGAATATCCCCAGGGGCTGCCTCTACCCCTAACGGTGCCGGCTGAGGCGAATCTTGTACTTCCCCGTAAAGAAATAGATCATCGTCATCCATTCTAAAAAGATTGGGTTAAATTTCAAGCGCTTTTAGCCCCTTAAAATCGACTTTTGTGACCAAAATTCAATCCCATCGGCCCAACCGTAACAAAAGTACATTTTTAAAATATAAATACTCCGGATTCCAAAAAGTAAGTCAAGATAGGCCCGCCTAAAAAGAAAAAAAATAAAAGCTTAAGCGTCTCACATAAGACACGGCTGTAAAAGGTAAGGTTCAAAGTAAACGAAATGTTACAAAAATTTGCACCGAAGAGTGTGACCGGTGACGAGAGCGAAAAGTTTGACTTTAATCAAAAGCAAGTCAAACAAAATCTGAAGCAAAGTTTAACTAACTCGTGCGTCACCGTTACCCTTATATTTTAACATTGAGGGAAATTAAAAAGTAAACCAAAGCCCCATAGATCTCCCAGCAAGAAGATACCCCAGATTACCCGAGTGGATTGCATATTTTAGAAAAAGTACATAGCTCAAACTAGATAATATATATTTTTAATCGAACAAAACCAAAGCAGCTAAACGGCCCACCGAAAGCTAACGCTGTATCAACCCCAGATAGCTTAAATAATACCAACAAAGGCAAAAGCTAGATAGTCGGCTTAATTGGCTTTGCTAACATACTGCGTAAAGTCACCGATATTATAATAACTTTGTTACAAAACAAAAATTTAACTTTGTTTAATAAATTTATTTAGGTAGGATTATTTATAGTTGACCTGGTTAGCTAAGCCTGTGTTAAGGCTAGGAACACGGTTTAAGTTTATCACTAACCGGCCGGTAGTTGAGCTCGCCGCCCAGCCTTGACCTACCCTAATGCGGGCCGTTTTTATAGGTTGATCAGACAAACCTTTGGCCATCTACCGTTTGCTAGATCAAATCTGGCCTCTGCTTTCGGGATTGAACAACATAAAAATCCAAATATTTCGGCCAAACGAATCAAATGTGAAAAATCAACCTTAAGGATGATTTTATAATTATAAAATGAATAATTTTTAATATCGTTATACCAACTAAGGATAAAATAATAGGTAAATTATAATTTTTATGTTTCTACTAATCGTAAAAAATTCATTTTTAGTATAAATAATCATCCTTCTGATTTTTCTTTATATAATTCCTACAAATTTTCTTTAAGCACTTTTTATTAATAAGGTGAGAAATTTTCCTCCAAAAAGTTAGATAGGATCTTTTATTAAACTAGAAAAAAGCCTACCATTTTTTGTTGCAGGTTTGTTTTGCCTACAGAGTTACTAAAACTAGCTGCCATCTGCAGCTTTCCTTACAAATAATGCCTGGCCTTAAAAATTCTCTATATTGGCATTTTTATATATGATTATGGATATAAGAACTAATTTTTCAGCAATTTTGAAGTTGAAACGGTTGCTTCAAACCTGTAAATGTGATATAATTAATACATATCTAGATTTCTCTATTCTAATAGATTTTATAGCATATAGGTTTCATATGATGATAGGTATTAACGCTCTTTACAAGATTGAGAGTAAGAGCTACATGTAGAGTTGCAAATATATCATGCAATATAGTTTAGTAACCATAAGCTCACAAACTTATACTTTTATTTATATTTAGGATATATTATATTTTGATAGAATATTCTCTAATTAAATTTGTTCATAATTAGTATATATAATTGATCTTTCTCTATCAGTACTAAAGTCTTTAAAATAGCATTGCCTGCAATATTAATTAAAAAAAGTCGTTAGTTACAACAGATAATAACTTATATGCTTCTACTTAATTTCCAAAAATTGGTTCATACAAAGCAAGATAAAAGTTAGATGTATAAAAAATGTGGTAAACAATATTTTTATTGTCTCTACAAGGTCATGATCAAGTATTTTGTACACCAATTTTTTGACATGCCATAATAGTGTCCATATATAAAGCATGACCTTTCAAAGTTAAGCCTTGCACCCTTTAGGGAGTGCTCATGAACTTTGCCTATAAGCATCATGTAAGCAAATAGTATAAAATTGCAATATTTTGAACTCTAATAGTATATCTGAAGATTCTATTGACATTCTTGGGGTAAAAATATCTTCTTGAGCTGTATCTGACAGTATAAGTAAATCAAATTACCTTGATAAAAGTGATTTAAAAGACAGCCTTATTACATTACAAAGTTTTTAGGTTTGTACCTAAGATAAAACATTGATTCAGCTTGACTTAAAATAAGCTTATGCAGTGGCATACCTGATATCCTAAAAAGTTGTAAACTACATGGTTGATTTACCACAAGATTTTGATCTATTAAAGTAATAACTAAACTTTGGTGTTTGTGCCTGCATAATACACCTTAATATTGATAGCTTAGCTACATCCTGATAGTATACTTACCAGAATTTATAGGTCTACCTACTTTTAGAAGTTCCAATGATCTAACTGTTGGAGCTCCAACAAAGAAAAGCTCTATGATTAACAAACCATTTACTCTCAAAGCTCCAATAAACTTTTTGGAGCCCTAAGGCTATGACCCTTAGAGCTCTCATGCTGACCCTCTTGAAGGCACAAAAATTATACTTATTGAAACCTCTACTTACAATGTATGTGTAAATATCACTTTTTAAGTCACTTGACATTCTAATTGCTCATAAACCAACCAGATTGAGCCCTCAACTCCACAAGACAACAGTACCAGCTGGGGAAATTATGAATTGCCTCAGGTGCATTGCACTGACCTAAAATTGGGATGAAAGTTTAGTTTTATAACCACAGACTCACATTTACCAAATTAATTACCATGAAGATTCTTGTAGGACTTCCATTTTTTGTGGCTCAATGGTACTGTGACCAAGAAGCCCAACAGAGAATACTTGGCGCAGTCTAAGACTCACAACAAGGTTTTTTTTAATTTTTTAAGGATGCCAAGTCATGCTTAGGTCCCATCAGCTAGAGTATCTATCTTATGGTAATATTAATTAAAGGACTTATTGAAGCCAAGTACCCAAAAGAGAAGCAGATATAATGGCATAACTTTTTTAAGTATAGAATAGGGACTTTTATATGTTACATATAGCAGTATTAACCCTTATAAGGAAAAGGATCAATAAAATTAATGGAGGGAGGAATCCAGATGAAGGCTCTTGGTCAAGAGATGCATCCAGTCATACAATGCCTTTAAAGCATATTTTTGATAGTGGAAAATATATGAATGTTCCAAGTCAGACGAGACTTGGTATCACTTAGGTCAATTTTTGCCAGATTATTGATTTTTACCCTAATGCAGCTACATCTTAATTTACTGCCTCATGACCCAAATAGTGTAATGGTCACCTGACATTTTTCTTATCCTTTATTTTAAGTAAGCAGGATTTCATATTGGGATATTTTGGGCTCAAATCACTCTGATGAAATTTTACTAGTATCAAATTGAGCCTTACTTCCATCAATTTTACATATAATTAATTGACTAAATACCCTTAAACCCAAATTTGGATCTAGATGTTTATTCTTTTGCTAGAGAAGCAATTGGTCAATATTCACCATCATGTCTAATATTATGATATATAACAATTGTATTCCTAGTATGGTGTTATAGAAAAACCATAAGTATGTCAGATGTAGATCCACAAACTCTGGAAGGATTTCCTACAACAAAAAAGTTATATAAATTAATTCAAATTAGAATTTTATCATCTGGAAAGGACAAAAAATGAAAACCGTTTATATTTACTGCAACCAAGATAATTTTCTTCAACTGATAAAGCTCTTCTATAGCTTAAAATCAAATAAATTTGATGAACATTAATGGCTATGTAATAGTAATCAAGCCCTTATATAGAAAGGGGCATCTAAAATTATTTGCTGCCACTAGAAATGGTTATACTCTACCAGATAATGCCAATTATGGTCATAGTACCAATACTTCACTAGACATGAGATTTTCTATATGAGTACCATCATCTGACTTTATCTACCAAATTAAATCAACATCCAAATAAGAAATTAAATGGAGACATGATTCTGGATGCTTCAAGTTTACGCCACTAAACAGACATTGATTTTAACTTTATATAAAATCCAAATACTACTCAGAAAACACCAAGGATCTACTTATGACCACGAAAGAGAGATTTAATAAGGAGATAACAACTATATGTTCAACTGAAATCCATTTTAAGACTAAGCTTCCACATCAAGGAGTTACAGTATTGGACTCTGCATAGAAGATTGAATTGAAGAACTGCTTGATGAAGAGTTACTGATGAAAGATAATAATGATACTTAAATCCCATTTATTCTAAAATCAAAAATCTTAAGTTTTAAAAGAAGTATTTTTACTCTGATTTTACTTTTTTAAAGAAATCTATCTAACAAGATATTAAATTATCTTTTATTTTGCTTTATCTGGTTAAAATTAAGTTATTGTAAGGCTGGGGGATCATACCCTGTGCCTCAACTTCAAGGAATTCTCATTATGCACTGAGAAGGGAGTGAAGAAGTTTATCTGTCCCTATTGTGACCCAGGGCAATTTGGCCCATGTGCTGGACGTGAGATGGGTGATGGCATACCCCTTCAAAGTTACCCATTTTCCCCCTTATCTTACCACCTAAGGGATGATGCAGAGGATTAGGGGTGTGTATGGAGGTTGCAGTGGCAAGAGGCCACTGTTGGAGGGAAAGTGGCAGACATCCCTCTTGGCAAAAAAATTTGGGTTCTGATGAGAGGTCCAGTAAATTAAATAATTTGAGATGTGGCAGAATTGAGCCATCACAGTACAATTAGGTTCAAAACCCCACCAGAATGCTTCCCTCCATTAAAAGAGGGTGTCATTGCTTGAAGGTGACATAATTATGGGGACAAATACCAAGGACTAAGATGCATGTCAGAAGGCCAAGAAGGTGAAGTTGGCATGCCTCCCTGACCTCAAGCATATCTTGAATCAATGATGGGTTAAGGAGAGGTATGTTCAGGTTAGTCCTAGGAATGTAAGAGAAGTTTAGCTCTGTATAACAGCAGGTGCAGAAAAACAAACTAGCTTTTTGATTAACAAAAACGGTTTGCTTTAGATTATTGGTGAACAGGGCCTCAAAACCCATTCAGTTTTGAGATTTTCAGCTTAGCCAGCCTCTACTACAATTGATAACCTAAGTTCAGTCAATTACCAAGTATAGTTTACTGTCTGAAGGAAGCGTGCGCTTATTGGCGAATCTTGGCTTAGCACCACTTCCATTGATTAATTGTTCCCCTGAATTCCCTTAAATATACAATCTCAAGAACAAACTCTCTCATTGATCAAATTCCCTTATAATAAAAACCCTTCACTTGTATTTTTATATAAGTTATCTTGGATGAACCTGTGTGTGGACCTCTTCAAGGAGGTCATATGCAACGTTAGCTATTTAATTTTTAACAACATAAATCTCTCCTCTTGTGCACCATTTGGCCTCCCAGGTTCCCTCCAACCTGTGGCTTCTTTACACTCCCACTCAAAGCACCGCTTAGGTATGAACTCCACTTTGGAGTTCACTCCCACCTTGTTGTTAATTCCATTTTTGCTCTTCCCTTTACTGATAACCACCCTTGACCTAGGTTATTACAGCTCAAGCACACTATGCTGGGCTCTAGTAACTTCATTACTAACAACTAGTTCCATGGCGTTGGCCCTGTGCACCGTGCACTACCACCCTGGGAACAGGAGTTTTATAGACACTCTCCTTACAGAGTGGGTTCAACCCCAGTGGCTTAAGGGCAGCAAACCTGTTCAATACCAAATGGGATCGCCCCTATGTGGCTTGGTCATGGGTGCAACCAGTAACTTGACAGATAAAGCACAATCAATCCTGCAAGTGAAAAGGTACTGAGAGGGGAAATTTAGTGGCAAATTTTGTGTGAGAGTCATCTGGCCAGTGGGAAGTTGATTCAGCGTCAAAGTAGTTGCAAAACTTAATCCACCGGAATAGATTGGGATTGGCTACCCTCAGTTCATGCATATAACATTTATTCCCTAAGCCCCCAGTACTTAAGACAACTGTCACTCACTGTACAGTTGTCAGTCAATTTTCTCAATTTTTTATTAAACAATTTTCCACTAACCAATTTCCAGCTAAAATTTAAAATTTTCTGCAGTTGTCATTACTGGGTGCCATGTTCCTTGTGTTGCACAATGACTGGGCCCTAATGGCCATCACTACCACATTGCTCCCTCTCTCCGTGAATGGGGCTATTGAGTTAGTGGCCTTTTGGGGATGTCCCCACTCTTGGACGCCATCTGGCATCAGGATATACTATTGCTGTTAGATATTACATCTACCCATTAGGCGAGGTTTTGTGAACTTACCATGCTCTCAACAACCTGTGGCACAACCACAAATTCAGGGCCCCCTATGAGCCCAAAATGACTAGAAGTGGTAGAATTGGCTGCCATGGTGGCGGCAAAGGTTTATTTATTTATAGGTATGGTGGGAACGGTGTTTGTCAGCTGTTGTTGTGTGTTTGTTTCTCTCCTCGCCCATTACCAGGTCAAATAAACAGCTATACCCCCAACATTATGGTTTGCCAACTGGGTGTTCAAGCACCCTGACTGGAAAGCTAATCTCAATTTCATTAGCCAGCTCTGTGGCAGATCTCCAGTAATCAGTCTGGGATTAGTTTAGAGCAGCATTTCCATTAACCAGTCTTGGAATCTTCTTGAAAAAGACACTTGTTAAGGGGACCTTGGGACAAATGAGCTTTAAAAGAAAGAGGTTGATCATGTCTACGTTGTGTCTTATTTAGGATGCCAACATAGTGTTTTGATTAAGTAGCGACAGAGCTCCTAAACAAAGAATCCTCCAAAGAGTTGAGTAATTTTACTATCACAGGAATCTCAATGGTGCAATGAGAAAGGTAAGAATCACTCAATAAAGGATTTTATAAAGCATTTAAATCTCCAAATACAACTTTTAATTTTTAATCAGTGTATTTCAAAACCCTTAATTGACAATTCAACTACAGTTATTTATCAATTTAAGCATGTAAGGGCTAATGTCATGTACACATGACATAAAAGTGGGGACCAACCCCAAAGATAAGGCTGGGCGCCTGGAGGCCCAAAAGGTGAGGCTACAGGGCCTCCCAGACCTGAAGCACACCCTAGATCAGCACTGGGTAAGGGTAAAATATGTCCAGGTTGGTCCTAGTGGGGTGCCAAGTGCCCAGCCCCTGACGTCAGGCCAAGCATTAAAACGAACTATCTACCAAATAAAGGCGGATGGTTTAGTTCAGTTAGTTGAGGAACATGGATTTGAAACCCATTCCATCTACAAAATAACGCGCTTTGGTCGAATCCAACTTCAGTCAATCACTTGAGTGAAGTTGTTTTTGGCCTATTCCACTAACTCGGATGTCAGTATTGCCCTATTGGTGAGTCATTGCTTGGGCCCATTGCGGCATAACCCCAATTTCCCCATCCAAGCTTAAATACATTTTCCCTGACCAACATTCCTTGTTGGTCGACTTCCCAAATAAACCTTTACCCCATTTACATTATTTTTTAAATTTTATGATATTCTGATAGCTCCTGTGCATGAACCTCTTTGAGGAGATCTCACGCTCCATTACCCTTGTCATTGCAATTATCATGAAGCTCTCCCCTTGTGCACCGTTTGTCCACCCAGGATCCCTCCAACCTGGGCCACTTAGCCCCATTACATATGTGCACCGCGTCACCTTTATAGGGTTTTTTATTATAAAATTCGCTATTGTATGCCTAAGTGGTTATTGCTCCAGCACCCTCAGCTGGGCTCTAAGCATGTTGGCACTAGTGTCTAGTTCCCTGGTGTTGGCCTGGTGCACCGCGCACTTCCACGCTGGGAACAGGAGAGTTATAGACACTCTCCTTACATTAGTTGACCAACCTATTTTCTTATGTGCACGAACTTTTTCTGTGTGGACTTTTCTGAAGTGGAAACAGTGGCCGTTAGCTGTGGGCTCCAGCTGTCTTTAGCTGCACCACTGTTTCCTCTTTTTCCCAAAGGTTGGAGCAACTCAGCATTATTTTGGTTGCCTCTAACTGGAAAGTATCCACCCTTCATGTTCATACCTGGTGGATTTGGACACTTCGATGTCTGAAAGTCGTGATTCCCAACTTTCCGCCAAATTAGTTAAATTACATTACAAGAAATGAGTTTCCCTTCACCAGCACATTCAGATGATGCCATCGGAATTGGCACAGATGGGCCTGGGGGTGTTGGCCTTGGATAACATTGGGCATTCCATTGTGGATCAAAGGATAGGGTCATTCATGTCAGAAAACGCGTTTTATAATGGAAATCTGGTCTCTACCTCTGAAACATTTATTAGTTCATATGGCCTGGATGAGGACCCTATTCCAGTATATCAATTTACCCCTAAGAACCCATGGTTGACCTCTACCATGATCCGGCGCACTCAGGAAATGGAAAAGGCACTGCGTTTAAAATATGATCAAGTATATGCACCTGCAGAAGGCATGGTGGGGTATGTGGCCTCAGTATTATGAGTGGCCAAATATCCCTCCCCTTTTTTGATTCCAAAACCAATTCTTTTGACATGCTTGAGCCAGAAAAAGAAATTTTTGGTTTAGTGTTGTCATTGTCTTCCATAAATAATGACCATTCCGGGTATTTTCTATTGACTGCCACCCTCTCTTCTCCTTTAGGGAAGCTCGCCACTACTTTTTTGGTGGGTACTGGCGCCTCTGTAAACTATATGGACCATTACTTAGCCGACTACATGGGACTGAGTTACTTGCCACGTAATGTGGTTAGAAGAGGGGCGTCCCAAGGTATTCCCACTCTGAAGATCATTGGGACAGTGGACTATCAGGTTGGCAAGTACCACTTGTCTGATCACTTCAGTGAGATCAAAAAACTCCTGTTCCCTATCATTTTAGGTGTGGAGTGGTGGCAGAAGTTTGACGTTAGAACCACCCTGAAGGAGAATACCTTGTCCTTCACCATGAAGAATGGTCGCACATTCATTGTGCCTTTGTCAGAAGAAAACGCCCCAGGAAAATTGCCCCATTGGCTCCACCGTCTTCCTTGTCGCCTTGCCTCAATGCAGAAGCCCTCAGTGGAAATTCCTATACCTTCTTGCTTGGAGGGTTTGGAATCCTCTTTTGATGCAGCATCTGCCAACGCACTCCCTGAGCACTCTGAGTTTGATTGTGACTTCAAGCTCACGGTGGATCTGGTGCATATCTCTTCCCTTATTTACTCATTGACTGTCCAGGAGGAGGAGGCGTTAGATGTGTGGGTAAAAGAACAGTTAGCCAAGGGTGCAATTTTTCAGCGTACCTTCCCTGTATGCTCCCCCTACTCTTTGTGGAGAAGTCTGATGGTACCTTACGCCCCTGAGTAGACTATGGTAACCTTAACAACGTTACTGTACCAGACCTCCATCTCATCCCTTTGGATTCCCAGATTGCACGCTATGTGGAGAAGGCGAAGGTTTTCTCCAATCTGGATTGCCTCAACGCGTTCAATAAGATCTGGATTAAAAAGGGACAAGAGTTGTTGACCGCATTCTGTACCAGAAAAGGGATCTTCCATTTTTGGGTCATGCCCTTTGGGCTTAAGAATGCCCCTACTATCTTTCAACGTCGCATTGATGCAGCGTTGTGGGACCTGTTAGGGGTATGCGCGGTCGCCTACATGGATTATATCCTGGTGTTTTCTACTGAACAGGAGCCCCATGCAGTTCACCTTTGGCAAGTGGTGGAGCGGTTAAAGGCAGCCAGCCTTAACGTTGAAATTTCAAAGTGCGAGTCCTTTAAGTACCAGGTCATGTTTCTGGGCAACGTCATGTTTGACCAGGGACACAGGATAACTCCAGACAAGAGAAGGCGATTTGTGAGTGGCCTACCCCCACCTTAGTTAAAAAATTAAAGAGCTTTTTGGGGACGTTCACGTTCCTCAAGAAGTTCACTCCCAATCTATCTGGGGTGGCGGCTCCCCTATACAAGGCTAGCGGTGCCAAGGTGCTCCAGTGGCCCCCCACTTTGGAGGATGCTTTCCAAGCAGTGAAGTGCACCCTGTTGTCCATGACTGTTCTTCACCATGTCAACCCTTCAAAGGAGTTCATTGTGTTGAATGATGCCTCCAACTTTGCCATAGCGGCTGCCTTGTTACAAGTAGGAGAAGATGGGATAGAGCATCCGGTGGGATATTTTTCTAGGAAAATGTCTTTACCAGAGTTGAATTACGCCGTTTACAATAAGAAGTTATTGGCAGTGGTGGAGGCGCTGACTTATTGGCGTCACCACTTGCATGGCTCATCCCAACCTTTCTGGGTATGTACAGACCACCGTGCCTTGCTGTACTACCACGCTCCTCATGTCTTACCCCATGGCAGACCCGTTGGCATGAGACCCTTGCTTAATTCGCATTCATGTATGAGTTCACCAAGGGCAAGGGTAATGGTTTGGCGGATGCTTTGAGCCGCAACCTTGCTTTAGCGCCTAATCCCAAGGAGGTGGAAGTTTACAACACCCAGGTGATGATTCCTCCAAGTAAACTTTGCCTCAACGACCCTCTCCTCTGGCCAACGGGCCAGCGCTTGCACCTCTGAAAAACGCGGAGGAATATAGTATGTTCAGGAAGGTAGTCCTTTCTCAGCCGCTGGCAGCGGAATATACTACATTACTTGCTAAGTGCAAGTTGAATCAAGAGGATCTCTCAGGGGTTATTACATGAAGGATGAGATGGTGTGGTTCCAGGGGCGCCTATGGGTTCCTGCTGGACCACTTCGCCTGGAAATCATCCAGGACCATCATGATGGACTTACCATTGGTCATCCTGGTAAAGCGAAGACATTATAGTTAATCCGGCGCACATACAATTGGAAGGTCTTGCCTGATCAGGTGGGGCGGTACTTTAAGGAATGTTTAGTCTGCAGCCAAATGAAGCCAAATCGTCAACCTTTAGCAGGGTTGTCAGTACCTGTTCAGAAAACTGAATGGCCCTGGACTTCCCTATCGGTGGACTTTATTTTAGAACTACCTGTCTCACATGGTTACAATGCCATCATGGTGGTGGTGGACCAGTTTACAAAGTTCGCCCACTTCATTCCATGCAGAACTACAACAACCGCGGCTGAGATGGCCAGGCTTTTCGTCATGCATGTGTTTGCGCTCCATGGAGTTCCCCAAGAGATCATCAGTAACTGGGGACCCCAGTTTACCTCTGTCTTTTGGGAAGAATTGTGTAATACTCTCCAGATTCGCCCTTGCCATTTGACTGCCTATCACCCACAATCAGATGGGCAGACTGAACGAGTGAGCCAGTGCTTGGACCAGTTCCTGAGGTGTTACACCGCCGCAGACCATTCAGATTGGGCTTCTCACCTCCCAATGGCCCAGTTTAGCTACAATAATACCTTGCACTCCTCAATCGATTGTTCCCCATTTTTCATCAGCCATGGCTTTAACCCCGCCTTTAACATGGAGCCCAGCTGTGGGTCTAAGGTAGAAGCGGTGGTAGAATTTGCAAGACAATAAAGAAGGTCCACCAGGGGGTTTCCACAAGCTTAGAGGCGGCAATGTAAGTGTATAAGGAGAATGCTGATGGGAAGCGCCAAGTGGGTCCTTCATACAAGGAAGGGGATCTCGTGATGCTTGATGCGCGTAACATCCCTATCAAGCAGCCAAGCAAGAAGCTAGGCCCTAATAGGATCGGACCCTACCGCGTTGTCAGAAAGGTGGGCCATGCCTCATACCAGCTGGATCTTCCCTCTTCATTTTGAATCTTCTCAGTGTTTCATGAGAGCAAACTCACGTTGTTTGAGGGCCCCCCACCAGAGACTCCCGAGGCCTATCTTGTGGATGGGGCTCCTGAGTGGGAGGTGAAAGAAATAGTTGCCTCCCGCCGCGTTAAAAGAAGACTGATGTACCTGGTACCCTGGAAGGGCTTTGACGCTGCAGAGAACAGTTGGGTTCCAGCGCGCGACTGTGTGCATGCCCAAGATCTGATTGACGCCTTCCACCAGCGTTCTCCCCAGGCTGCCAGATCCCAACCTAAACTGACCGTCGCTGCCATGAAGTTGGCCCCTGCCCACAGGAACTTTTCCCTGGCGCAAGCCCCTGGAGGGGGGTTGAGCCCCATTGGGAGGAGAGGGTAATGTCATTTAAACATGACATAATAGTGGGGACCAACCCCAAAGATAAGGCTGGGCGCCTGGATGCCCAAAAGGTGAGGCTACAGGGCCTCCCAGACCTGAAGCACACCCTAGACCAGCGCTGGGTAAGGGCAAAATATGCCCATGTTGGTCCTAGTGGGGTGTTGAGTGCCCAGCCCCTGACGTTGGGCCAAGCATTAAAACGAACTATCTACAAAATAAAGGCGGATGGTTCAGTTCAGTTAGTTGAGGAATGAGGATTTGAAACCCATTCCATCTACAAAATAACGCACTTGGGTCGAATCCAACTTCAGTTGATCACTTGAGTGAAGTCAGTTTTGGCCTATTCCACTAACTCAGATGGCAGTATTGACCTTTTGGTGAGTTGCTGCTTAGGCCCACTGTTGCATAACCACAATTTCCCTGTCCAAGATTAAATATGTTTTCCTCAACCAACATTCCTTGTTGGTCAACTTCCAAATAAACCTTTACCCCATTTACGTTACTTTTTAAACTTTATGATATTCTGATCACTCCTGTGCGCAAACCTTTTCAAGGAGGTCTCACGCTCCGTTACCCTTGCCATTGAAAGTACCATGCAGCTCTCCCCTTGTGCACCGTTTGTCCACCCAAGATCCCTCCAACCTGGGCCGCTTAGCCCCGTTCCATATGTGCACTGCGTCGCCTTTATAAGGTTTTTTATTATAAAATTCACTATTGTATGTCTAAGTGGTTATTGCTCCAGCACCCTCGGCTGGGCTCTAAGCACGTTTGCACTAATGACTAGTTTCCTGGTGTTGGCCTGGTGCACCGCGCACTGCCACGCTGGGAACAGGAGAGTTATAGACACTCTCCTTACAGATGAGGCGCTGACTCTGGTACTCACTACAGTGCTAAAACTATCAGATGAAATGAATTAAAAGAAAGTAAAATGTAACAAATGTGTTATATTGAGAAATGAAAGCTTATTATGGGTAAGGATCATATGAACTCCTAGCAATGGAAGATTACTTCATCAAAGTACTACTTAGAACTTGAAAGCAGAAATGGTGGATTTGCAAACACAATTTGAGGGTGTCAAGGATACTGCCAACAGGCTTGCATTGCCGCTATTCTAATAGTTGGTAGAACATCAACTGTTAACAGAAGTAAACCATCTTGAACAAAAATGAAGAGATAATTGTGATCGCAAAAATTGAATATTGATTAAGTTTTTACCCAAAAAAGTTTATGGGAAGAGCTTGGACCAACATGATTTTATATTGAAGAACTTGACACAATTGTAGAGAAACTGAATTGTAACTGCAAACTCAGATGTTTCTGGAGATATATCCATCAATAAAGGGATCCTTTTTAGAGACAATAATCTTGACTACTCGCCTAATGGCACCCACACACATTGCTGCAATTTCCATAAAGTGAGGATCTGAATTATTAACCTATTTTAACATGATGTTCACTCTTGGTGAAGGAACATATGAGGTCTTATTGATTATGTATGAGAATAGTATGGACGGAGTGAGTGAACATCAGAAAGATTGACATGTATAAGGTTGTATGATTCAGGAGATTGGTGTATCCACCCATTAGGTTGGGACCACCTAGTGCTGAAAAAGGTCGTATGATTCATGAGGCTCAGGATTCCTTAGTGCAACTTTACAACCAGGGTTGACATGGATCAAAGTAAAGGACCACTCTTGTCTATATTAGCATTGAACAAATGTCAAAATTATAAAACAGGACTTATTTCTAAAAAATGAGGAAAAATGAGATGGTTTTCAACTATGTGGCTCATTGCTACCTCAAAGCGCAACAGTAATGGACAAATGGGCGTTGGATATATCTACAGTAAAGACATTATTGATAAGTGAATTGGAAATGCATTTATATTTCAAGATGCACATGACCCTAGCACTTAAGTCTGTGTATGTTAATGAAGGCAATCAAAGAAGCATTTTTTTGTGTAAGGTAATTATAAGATCAAACCCAAGGTTGTTGTCCACCCACCTTAAAGAATTTTTCAAGGCTGTTTATGCCACTAAGGAAAAGACAAAGAGCTAAAAGAAAAGAATCTGAAGCTGGTTGAATGTCAACATCAGAGAGAATCCACCTGAAACAAAAGCCATAACCTAAGACACTTTTGGCGCTTCTGTATGATTAATAATACTGTAACAATAGCATTCTATTAGAGGAAAGATGAACTGAGACAGTAACAGGGTGAATCTTCATTTATCTGGAGAGGATGACTATGAGGATAAGGATGTAGTAACGCAGGCTACCATGTGTTAGGGGATCCTAGCACTGAGGAAATACCTAAAAGGCTATATATACATGGAATTGACAGAAATTGGTGAGTGCCACTTACTTTGCACAAGCCACTCACCCAGTGAGAATAATTGACAACATCAGAGAAGGTGAAAACCCTGTTTGAATACTAAAAGAACTTTAAGACTTTGAGGTAGGAGGAAGGGGTCTAGTCATCTCAGGAAGTAAATTATGGGTCCTGAAGCGCCCAATATAAGAAAATAAAATGAGATATAGAAGTTTAAATGGAGAAACATTCTTAATACTAGAGTATCCTTGAAAATTTGTAGATCAAGAGTAACAAAACTATGTATAGACCATAATATTTCTACTCTTAAAAGTGACTGAAAACAAGGGGAGGGTACCCCAGTGATAGAATATGGCCTCACTACCACTGCCTCCATTAATTTGATCCCTGTAGATGAACTTTGGGTAGGGAACAATTTTGACCATGTTGGCGTTGTGCACCAATGCCACAAACTTAGATAGTGAATAGCAAGGCAATCCATGGATTTGCTGGCTTTCATACACCATGCTGGAAGTTTTTGGGTTTTATTCTACTTTCTCACTAATTTAAATCCCCTTCATTGGTGCATATTATCCCCAGGTCAGCCCACCTCGAATAAAATTTAAAAGTGACTGAGAACTATAAGTTTCAAAAGGGCAGGTCATCAGGTTGAATATCTAGGGATCTCCAAGACAGAATCTTCACCCAGATTTGATCCACTATTGTTTAGAAGGTCTTTCCTGATTCTCTGAGGTGGAGTAAATTAATCTGGAAGATAAGGACTGAATCACTATGACCCTGGGGTTTTTACTACTATTTTAAAAGTAATTTTTATCTTGATCCTTTACCCAAAATGGGTTTTAAATCCTGAAAACTCCCCCACCTAGATCTTGAAATTGGGGGTAAAGAGTCAAAGACGTCTGCTGTGTCCCCAATGACTACAGTACCAGAGTAACCTCAACAATTAAGTGTTCATTTACCCTCTTTTAGATGCTTATGTTAGGACCTGCACAACTAGAAGCTAATTTGTGATCCCTCAACAAGGACAATGATGATAGAAAAAACTGTCTCCATAATTAAATTATGTAGAGGAATATGATTTCATAATATTAATCTGCTTTTCAAGGTAATAATATCTGATAAATTATCAGAAGCCAAGGCTTAAGTATAAGCGATTTTGCTGGCAAAAGCTTTCAAGTTGAATCAGAGGTTTAAAGCGTGGCCTTGACTAAGATGTCTTGTACTTTTTTAAGGTAAATGAGGAGTTCTTACAGATACAGCTTGGAAAGGGGACACTTTGATGCAATGGTGGATTACGTGAATAAGCTAATACTGCACTAGGTAGATATTATGATAATGTAAAGAATCATCAGAGGTCATTATTAAAGAGTAGAAGCAAAGATATCATAAACTAGCGTAACTATCTCATTAGAGGCTGGATGATAAGGTGTAGTAAATACCTGAATGAACCCCATTAGGGAAATTAACTCCTGCACCATAGTTAGTTGGAAGTTATGTTTAATATCAGAGAAACTTATTAAGACATCATATTGGGTAATGATTTGGTTACATAAGAAAGATGCTGTAGCTTTGGCGGAAGCTGTAGATAGGATGTGGTCTTTAAACAATTGGGAAGATTATTGACTGCCAATATATAAACCAATGGCCAATTAAAGCTTGAGGTAGAAGGCCAACATCATTGACATTAACCACAAAAAAAAGGTTATAAAGAGGGACTACTTGATTATGGAGATGAGGTATGGATTAAGCTTGACTTTTGCAACCCAAGAAGGACTCTAAGCATAGTGTATAGTTGAAAAAAATCCCTTTTCAGAAAACTGAGACTTAATCCACTGGTAGTTTTTTAGACTCGTTATGATCTAATTGAAAGTGTCCTTCTAAGATGGTATTGATCTGATTTGAGGGGCTGACATAGAGTAACTAATTTATCAACACTAATTTATAAAGGAGGCCATCATATTTTAGTATTGCTGACCAAATTTCTTATGTTTTTGTACTGTGAGAGGTTTGTCATTCCATAATTGAGGTTAGCCTATAGTTCTGTAGAGCCAATATTCTTAATTTCAGTTAACATCATAATAAGAATTTGGGACAGAAAATCAGTACCTTGATATATGTGAATCAGTTGAGGTACTATAAAAAATAATATTTTGGAGTTTTAGGGCCCATCATTCTAGTCCATTCATATACTTCATTTGTTAGAGCCATCATATGGAAGCATGATCAGTGACTATGGTCTAGTGGGTACCATAAAAATAGGGCCAAATTTCTTTGATGATCATTAATACAGACTGGAAATTGCGTTCAGGAATGTTATAATTTTTATTCAGCTTTAGACATCATTTTTCTGTAACAGGCAATTTGGTAGATACCAGGTTTTAATCATATTAAGACAGGATGGATCCTATGGAAATATCGCTAGTATCATAAAAAAGCAAGTAAGGCTTATTAAAGTCAGGGTGGTTAAAAATAGGGGAAGGAGTAAAGCTAAACGTGATATGTCAAAAGGCCGTTGTTGTTTTTCTCCCCATTAAAAGAGACTCCTTTCTTAAGCAAGTAGACTAAAAGTTCAGCCACATCTTCAAAGGGAGAAATAGATTGTTGGTAGTATTGACCATTAATAGATAATATGGACATACTGGAGTGAGCTTGGGGGCGGCAAACAAGAGATGGCAGCAGCTTTATTGTTCACTGAAAACTTTGTCTTTTGGACAATTTTAAAGTCTATAAATTTCATTTCACTCTTCACAAAAATAACATCTTGTGATCTTGATTTCAGAAAGGCTTGACATAATCACAGAAAGATATACTTGAGGTGAGCTAAATGAGCAGTAAAAGTTCATAAAAAGATGGATATGCCATTGAGAAAGAATAGCAAGCAGGATTATTTTAAGTCCACTAGAAGAACATCTATGGGTTATTAGAAAGTGGCATTGGCATTATATAGCCCCTGTGGCATATGCATAGGTTTAAATAGTCCTTACTAGAGATAGAAGATACTTTTCAGGGACGTTGAGGGACATATCTATTTTTTAGTAGCCTTTAGAAAGGGCCATTTTGAAAACTTCTTTAAACCAAACATTAGGCGTAGAGAATTGTATATTCTAGAAAGCGGTAAACATCTTTTAAGTGATGGTTTCTTACTCAAAAATAGGTCATGACAACCCAATGTCTCCCATCGTTCTTATGAATTATTAGAAAAGAAAAAGACCAAGGGCTTTGGATGGTTTGAGTACCCTAAGTCTAGTAACTGCTTCATATAAGAGACACTTGAGTTTCCTATACTTTGGACTTGTAATAAACAATATTTTAATTAGAGATGATTTCAGTTTTAAAGTCGTGGAATACTCAAGCCATTATTTTTAATTGACAGGCCCCTTAAAAATATAGCTTCATACTCCTCTAAAACTTCTACATTTTGGCGTTGTTCTGTAGTAAGGGTGTGTTATAAACTGGTTTTGGCTGATAGTTCCCAGCTTTTAATTGCACAGGTTTGGTATGTGCACAATTGCGTTGCTTGATAAATGTATATGAGTGATACTAGTATGATGACTATTATCTGTAGTTGAAAAATTAAACCAGACGTGGTACAACGATAAACTTGGAAAATCCACGAAATACTGATTTACAAATTAGGGACTTCTTCCCTATAATGACTGAACTTAATCCAATATCAGATTCAGAGATTATAGCCTTAGTTCTTATCATGCTGAGTTGGTGAAATACATGTCAAAGGTCTGCTTCTCTTTTAAGGATATCTAATCCTTTTCCTTTACCACACAAAAGGTTCCACAAAAATTGTACTACAACAATTTTAACTGAAGATGAATAGAACTATAAGCTAATATTAAGCTCTTCTATTTGCTCTATTAATAAAGTTACTAGGGAATCTATAGGGGAATTTGGAACTCAACTCCTCAGTTGGTGCCTCAGCCATGAAATGGCAGCTGTTGCCATTAAATTTCCCTACAACTTCTCTACCTGCAATAAGTCTTTTTCATTGGGTTAGGAATTCCTCCGTTGGAAATCCCAGAGACCCAAAAATGGAAAGATCCAGAAAATGTGTCCCTAAAGTTCCCACTCGAACAACAAACTAACCACATTTGGATAGCGACCTGCTTAGGCATGGGACTTTTTACCCATTATATCAGGCTGCAAACAACTGATTGAATCTCTAGTTACAGGTGGCATCACGCGCCTCACAACTGCTTATTAAATTCTCAATCAGTTGGTGATGAAACCTGACCAATATAATTGGTACACCTGATAGTTAATCAGCAATCAACTATCAGATGCCCCAATTTTATTGACAACCTTGCCCAAGAAGATCTTAAACATTTACACGGATTGATCCCTGATGGATCCAACCCAGTGAATTACCAAAAATCTTTGGACAATATTAACCTGAAATCAAAGTCAACCAATATCTGATTCATTTGCTAGCAGGACTTATCCTCTAGTGAACTAGAAGATAACCTAGGAAGCTGGAAAGGTGGGCAAAAATTCCAACACATCCCTCCTCTTGCCTACATTTCCATCGAGAAAAGGATTGGGACAGGAGAATGCCGCATCAGACCAGGTTGAATACTTCTTAGCTTCCAGCTGGGAACAGCTGATCTGCACTCAACACTGCTAAGGACTTCCTTCAGTATGCAGTTATCTTCCTTTTCTTTCTTGCTACTGCCTCCTCAGAGCGCGGTCCTCACAATCCACTGCTGTGCCAGTCTAGTTAATTTACTTACGATGATGCTAGTCCTGGAAAGCCAGTTTTCCCCCTGGACAGGGAATATGACCTATTGTCATATTCAGGATCTTGTTTTGGCATCCTTGATTTCCTAAGATCTCTCCTCGTTCTGACAGGAGGTCACTATCATCAAAGTCTTTCTCATAACAAAATTAAAAAAATAGATATATTAGGCTTTTGTTATTTTTTTCTTAATAACTTTTTTGCAAATATCATTCTTTCTATATTTTTTTTCTTTTCTGAAGAGCTTTTTTCATAAATTAGAAACTAATTGCGCCAAAATTAGAATAAAAATCAGCTTAATCTACACCAAATTGGATAATGTCCTTTTTAAGATTTGACTTCCCCCTCTCATCTAGCTCATATGTCAAATTCTAACTCTTGGTACCAGCGGTATCTTGATAATCTTTCTGCTGAAGATGCCCGTCTCATCCAATAAATGAGTTGTTATGCTTGGAGAAATATCTTTTATGGTCCCCCTAGAACCCATACTTCAAGTCAAACTCATGTAGGTAGTCCTTCCGCTGAACTACTGGAAATGGTATCCATCCCAATGAAACCAGAATAGTGACCATCTTGAACTAATTGCAGCCAATTCTCCCTTTTCCATTGGTTCCCAAATTGGACTTTAATACTCTTCTAGGTTTGGCTCCTTTTGCGGATAATCCTATTATAATCATTGTGCCTCGTGAAGCAATGCCATCCAATCAGTCAATCATTTTGTACCAGCTCTGGTGCCATATCAGGACTATTTGGGTTATTTGCTGACTGCCTCTTTCTTTTCTGTTGCTTCCAACCACGATCTGGAGTTTCATGTTTGGCAAGTGCCAACATCTCACTTTCTCTTCCCATTGTTGCATTCTCTCAGGGTTCAGCTTCTTCTCAACAAACTTGGCTTTGATTAGGTCTATCCCTTGCTAGCGTTGGATACCAAATAGATTTTGACAGTTTATTTACTCCTACTGTTATACATACTCCCTTCCTCAAGAGGCAACATTGGCGGAGTCATCCCCAAATTGAGGATAACAATAAAATTATAAAATATACGACTTTTTAATGTTTTTTTTTTTTCTTTCAAATTTTATCAATTTTTATTATAATTTCCTATTTTTATATGGGAAAATACCTTTACTCAGTTCAGAGATCCCTATTTTTATCTATTATTCCCCAAACTGGTTCCTAGGTTTATTATGACCTACTAGTTTTCATGATTCTGAGGTTTTATCTTTGATAATTAACCGTTTATTTTGGTTCAGTGGTCTTTTTTAGGACTTAACCAAAAATTGTCAGTACATAACCATCTCAATGTTTCAGCGATCCTTTGAGAACACTTTTATATTTTCTTTGATTTACAGCTTTAGATACCTAGCATGGAACTGGTGAATGATTCTCCCATCCGCAGGGTTCTTGATGGAATATGCATCCATCACCATCTTGGCAATAATCTTGAACAGGCCCAACCACATTGCTTCTATTTTATTTCTTGTCCCAAAGCCATGAGTGTCACAATAAGCTATCCTATCGCCTACATGGTATTTAAATAATGCCAATTAGTTCTTATCATCCGTAATCTTGGCCTTGATCTTTTTCTTCAATGTCATAATAAATGCTTCTGACTGCACTTTTTACCAGGATATTCAAAAGTTGGATTAATTACTTCTCAGCACTCAGCACCAATGTTAGTTCACCCCAACAAACATTTTTTAGTGGTAACACGGCCTTCCTTCCATAAAGCAATTCAAACATCATTTTTCCCATCGCCATACGGTGACTAATGTTGTATGCAAATGTCACCAAACTGAGGTAAGTTTTTCAGGCGGAAGTTTTTACAGTGACTAGCTTCCTCAGCATTGTGGCCAGCATTCTGAACACTTGTTCTACCAGTCCTTTTGTCTCTGGCTGTTATGGTACTGACATGACTCCTTGGATCTCCATTATCTCGCTCAATCTTGGGATCACATGGGACGAAAAATTTGTTCTGTTGTCACTCAAAAAGACTTGAGGGCATCTATGGCAATATTAAACTTGATCCAGGATAAACTGTATAGTAATTTTTGCGTCCACTTTTTCCAGAGCCTTCATCTTGGCTCATCTATTCAGACGATCAATTGCAACTATAATGTATTTGACTTCCCAGTGCTCATAGTCAGTGGTTCCATCACTTCAATGGACACTGTATGCCAGGCAAATCCAGGGCAGACCAATCGATATCCAGTTAAGTTCTTATGTGGTTTATGCAACTAGCATTCCACACAGAAAGCCAGATAAGCGGCCTTATCTTAATTGATAGGCTCCCAGTAATAATACTGGCAAGAGTGGTTGGTTGTCTTTCTCAGGCCTCCATTCCCAAAAACCTTATAAGCTGCTTGAACTATAGCCGCTTGTTCAGATGGTTTTGGGAATAACAGTCGTCTTCCATAAAATTGTCTTAAATACTTATCCATCCTTTGTCTTGGTGTTTTCCATCACTTTTTGAAGTGCACATTGTATCTCTCAGGGCTCGTTCCCAGTTTTTTCATTGACCATTTTCTGAAACAGCTCATCAGACTTTTGGTATACCACTTGGACCATTGACAATCTTTATAAGACGTCCACATTTTGATGAGAAGCTCCCACTTGGTGGAATAACTCAAAGTCATAAGCTTGAAGCTTTAGTGCCTTTGGGCAAGAAGTCCTTCCAGTTCTTTCAGGTTATGCAGCCAATGCAGGGAGAAGTGTTCCATTACCACCTTAAAGTGTACCGTGAATATACATCTGAAACTGTTTACAGGCGTAAATAATAACAAGGCAATCACGCTCAGTAACGATGTAATTCCATTATGCTGCTGACAATGTCCAGCTCACATAAGCTATTGGATGCTCATCCCCAAGTTCATACACTTGACTCAGGATGGCGCCAATTGCTGTTAACAAAGCATCAGTATGTAATATAAACTCCCAATTGAAATTTGGATATTTCAAACTGGTGAATTTATAAGATACTGACGTAACTCATTGAAAGAATCCTGGACCTCTTCATTCCATATAAATCTTTTCTTCAGATCCTTCAGAAAATGGAAGGTGGGCTCAGCGATTCTCACAAAATCTTGTATAAACCTTTGGTAATATCAACCATTCCAATGAATACTTGGACATCTTGGACACTTCTCAGGATGGCCAACCGCTCTATGGCTTTAAATTTTAGGTTTTCAGCTGCAGTCCACTGGAGTTAATGACGAACCCCATATAAACCAACTCTTTCTTGAAAAAGTGGCACTTCCTCAGCTTAATATTCAGGTTAGCTGCGGACAGTTTCTTGAAGACTTTTTCAAGTGGTGCAAATAATCAGTAAAGGTCTTAATGAATACATTCATGTCGTCCAAGTACACAAGTACACATGACAACTTCAAGTCATTCAGTATGGCGTCCATGGCCCTTTGGTACGTTGCAGGTGCATTGCAAAGACCTTAGGGCATCCTAGTCAGTTGGTATAGCTCCTGCGCGGTGATGATTGCACACTTCTCCTGGTCTTTTATTAGAAATTTAATTTAGCCAATATCATGATATTAGATCCATTGCGGAGAATTACTTTGCTTCTACCAATCAATCTTGAACATCAACAATTTATGGTAGTGGGTATGAATCTTCTTTATTATTTTGTTCAGCCGTTGATAGTTAATCACCACTCAATCATAGCCGTCCTTTTTCTTCACTATCAGGATAGAGCTTGCCCATGGGTTTAACAACGGAACTTGGAGCCCATGCTCCTCTAGTTTTCTAATTTCCTCTTCCACTACCGCTTCAGCGGCCTTTTAATGTCAGAGAAGTCTCATTCATATAAGTAAATTTTCCCCAATGTCAACTTTATGGACTACATTATTCGCACATCCTAAGTCATGATAATACTGGGCAAAAATTTCCTAATACTTTTCAAATAGTTTGAGCACCTCCTCCTGCTGTCTTTCTGTAAGATCAGCGAATTGCTCTCAGTCAACCAATAAATCAATATTCTCAGCAACCCCTGCCAGCAATTCCATCTCGGCGTGAGTCCTAAAGTCATGGAATTTTCACAATTCCACCGTTGGGATCAGATGGACAATGTGACAATCTGATTTTAAATCACATAAGTTTATACAAAAATTTGCCAGGAGAACTCGGATTTCTCCATGGCCCAGCATCACTAACCCAGGTGCCACCCATGGCACTATTCTGGATAATTTCCTTGGTCTTTATGACCTCTCCATACAACAGCTTGGGTATCTCCAATGTCAATCCTTTATCACCTATTATCTGCAATCTTGGCGGTATGGTACTTAACTTCTTGGTCCATAACGGAATTCCCCAATTTTCCAGAATTCATAGTCAGTATTTCTCTGCTTTTTCCAACCAATTGGTAGTTAACCAGATTGATGCCATTGTTGTAGATCAGATTAATGAAGTTGTTCCTCCTGGTAAGTGGGGTTCCCCATCTCTCTGATAAACTAGAGGCAGCATTTGACCCAATATGGTCAACGTATTATCTTAAAAGTTACATTTAACTCTTTCTTTCCTTAAAACTTAACCCAAGAAAAATGTCAGTTTTTTTGGACAAAAGTAATGCTGGGGTGTACCACCAGAGATCCAAATCAGTGGTAATGTGTTATAAGCTTCACAGAAGATGGTCATAAATGGACAGGTGGTTCCATATTCCTTCTTATGTTCTAAATCAGGAGAGATTCTCACTTTCTTCACCAGCTTAATCAAATAAAATTAATCCAGCACCCCACTGTCATTAATTGCCCACACCCATACTCAATTGCACAATATACCAATATATGTACACTCAGAGTATTACAAAAAGGTATTTACTGAGTTTATAGTGGCATTATGTGCTGAATCAGGAGTTTAAATTATTTGCACTGACAGATCAGGAAATAATTTCTTAATTACGCTTAGGGGGATTGACAGATTTTCCTCATCTAATTTGATCTTGGTAAGATCATCCAGATTCTCAGTGTATCAAATATTGTCCACTAGTTGGTGACTTATGGGTGAGCAAACTCCTTGATTATTTCGTGATCAATCCCCTTTGCTCCAGCTCTAGTTACAGCATTGATGTCTAAGCTGACCACTTGGTAAAGCTGGTCCTGAGTGTCATTATTGATGAACAGATCACTGATGCCAATGTCCTCATTTAGGATATTGGGAGGAACGGGTTTTACCACAGCTCTAGACTGTTCCCCATATATAAGCCACAGGACCTTTTCCTGACTCCTATGCAGATTTGGCCTCCTTTGCCTGGACCACGTTAATTTTCTCCTTAGGCTTCTTGCTGAAGCACTGGGCAGAAAAATGGCTCTTCATTCCGCACTGGTGACAGCGCATGCTACTATTATATGTCTATTTGAACCCCTTGGTTTATTTTCTGGTACTGTTCAATTGGTAGATTCCTTATCAGGTTTGGTCAATTTGGTAGGTTTTGAATTTCTGACTGTGCTCAGCTTGAAGCTCTTATTAGGGGACTTGAACTTAGCTCCTAGCATCTTCAAGTGATTCATTATTTGTGAGGTGTTACTTTGGTGACTAATGCAGATGAAATCAATCAATGTAAATTGCAATAAGACCAAAGAGCTACTTGTAACGCGATCCACGTGTCAAAATTGGTCAATACTTTTGCTCCAACCAAAATCTGTGATTCTTGGTAGTATTGATCAGCGAAATTCACTAAGGTCTCATCTTTCTGCAATTAGATCTTATAAATTCTTGTTTGTATTTTAACATACGTGGGGGACTTCTTAACACCTTCATTATTGCAGCCTTGGCCTCTGAATAAGACTAGCTGTCTCCCTATAGTTGAGATAACACCAAGCTTTGGCAATCTGTTTCCAAACAGTTCATGACCGTCAAAGCTTTTTGTCTATCACCATATATAAACATAGTTATTCCAAACAGTTAGAATAACGCAGGATAGTTGTACTGATGAAAAGTGGGTAATCTTAGCGTAGTTTTGAATTCCTCTGAATTTTCTCTAGCTTAACTCTTGGCTCAGCTACCTGTTTGACTTGAGGAGTAATCTCAGGTGCTATCTCCAAATTGGTTGCAAATGCTGTCAGCATATTCTTAGGAGTTGTCAACTTCCCAACTGGAGTTCTATGGGTTTTTTTCATCATTGGTCACCACATAAGGTTCATATTCACATCTATGATTCTTCAATTCATGAACTTTTTTCACTAGTCATTCAAAGTCTGAGTTGAGTGATCACAAATTGAACGCAATCAGGCCACGTTTTGTCTTTAGGAATAAAACTTCATTGAAAAAATCTCTCTTTTTCTTTTTCAATGACGTTATTTTACAAGTATCTCTATGCTGAAATCTGAACTTCTTCTACTCCTTCCTTAATCTTAGTGACTCTCTCCTCTAAGGCAGCAAATTCTCTACAAACAGATGAATAAAAGGCATTCTTGCTAACAGTTGCAAATTCCCATAGCTTTTTCAATTATTCCTTATATGTCATTGTAGATTGGCTTAACTTACTCAACTACCCTGTAGTGAGCACCAAATGTTAAAAACTGGTTTTGACTGATAATTTAAAGATTTTAATTGCACAGGTTTGATATGTGAACGATTTTTTCTGCTTGATAGATGTATATAAATGATATTAATATGATGACTATTATCTGTAGTTGAATAAGTAAACAAGATGTGGTACAACGCTAAACTTGAAGTAATATACGAGATATTAATTTGACAATTAGGGACTTCTTCCCTATTTTGGCTGAACCTAATCCACTCTCAGATTTAGAGGTTCACAGCCTTAGTTCTTGTCATGCTGAGTTGGGAGGAGATACACATCAAAGGTCTGCTTCTCTTCTAAGATTATCCAATCCTTAAACTTTACCGCACAAAAGGGTCCACAATTATTGTACTACAACAATTTTAAAAGAAGATGAATAGAACTATAAACTATCATTGAACTTTTTTATCTGCTTTATTAATAAAGTTACTAGGGAATCTATAGGGGAATCTGGCGCCCAACTCCTCAGTTGGCGCCTCATCCATGAAATGGCAGCTGTTGCTGTTAAATTTTCTTAAAACGTCTCTACTCGCAAAAAAGTCTTTTTCATTGGGTTAGGGACTCCTTCGTTGGACATCCCAAAGACCAAAAAACGGAAAGAGACAGAAAATGTGTCCCTAACATTTTTGCTCAATCACAGCAAACCAACCACATTTGGATAGCGACCTGCATAGGTATGAGGCTCTTTACCCATTATAGAAGGTTGAACAACTGACTAATTTACTAGTTGCGGGTGGCATCACGCGCCTCACAACTGTTGATTAAATTCTCAATCAGTTGGTGATGAACCTGACCAATCTAGTTGGTACACCTGATAGTTAATCAGTAATCAACTATCAGATGTCCCTATTTCATTAACAACTCTGCTGACGAGTTCTTAAACATTTGCACAGATCAATCCTCAATGGACGAAACCTGGCGAATTACCCAAAATCTTTGGACGTTATTAACCAAAATTGAGGTCAACCAATATCTGAATCATTTGCTAGCGGGAATTATCCCCTAGCAAACCAGCAGATAACCTAGGAAGCTGGAAAGGCGGGCAAAAATACCAACAGGGTTTATTTAATTTATAATTTCAAATAGGGCAATTGTTGACGATATCTCCATCATTAAGCTTTTTATCATACTGAAGCAATCATCACTTATGGATTTTATGATAATAAGGGTTTTATATGGCCAATGGGGTCATGATGAAGAACATGGAGAGTTCATTCTGCAAGCTTTCTCAATAAGATGGCGATAGATTTTAATAAGGGGTGTGAATTAATTCCAGAGCATGTTAAAGCTTCCCTCATGATGGGTTAGTTTACCAAATAATTGCAGAAAATATATGGGTATATGAACTTGAATGCAAGATTTCTATAACTTGAGATCATGAAAGTCTTGAAATGGGAAGATGCTGTCAGGAGAGATGATAATTAAATTAGTTCAGATGCAAGATGATTCAATGATAAGTCAAACTATGGTCAATAAAAATTACTGATTAATGAATTTAATGGTCAAACCCAAGCAGCTAGAAAAAAGCTTTCAGATACTGAAAACCCATCATTTAGCCCGAAGGTTTAACTACTTCCATAACCAAAGACAAAAGTTTCCTCAAAGATTGGAATAATTCTGCCATATAAAGGGCGTGATATCTGAAATGAAAGCATGAACTACTAAAATTACAAGTATCCCCAGTTTTTGGCAAATACAGTACGCTTAATATCAAATCTTGTCTAGTTTACATTGCTAAAGTGAACATATGTATCAGTGAAGAATAATCCTATTAGGGAGCCCTCTGACACTAAAATGATTAATAATCATATAGCCTTTGAAGGATACTGTCAATAAACTCTGGATTCATAATACTGGTGCTCACCGCTAAGTACCTTCCAATACTATCAAGTGAAGATGTAATTTTACAATGATGAATAAATTTAGTGGTGAAAACTTAATCCAAATGGAGGTGAATATAAGTGAAATTATATGGGTCCACTTCAACAAATTAAAAAATAACTTTCATAGTACAAGAGAGTTACAATTTAATGCGTCAATGACATTTACCCCTATGGCCTGGTGAGATTTTGTCTGATTGACCATCTGAATCAAAACTTTTTTTATTTACTTATTATTGTATTTTCTAATCATAAATTAGGTTCTAAATCAACATACCTTGTCATCACGTCAGTCCCAATCTGTACTATTAAGTTACTATTGTTACCTCGTCAAAGCGCATTTAATTTATGGTATGTATGAAGTATGATCAAACACTTAATACCTGAAAGTGCAACTCTCAAATACCTGATTCACCAATTACATTGCCCAAAGGTTATGGAATTTGCATCCTCTAACATATTATTGATAAAACTTTCTTAAAGCTGTAAAGCTCTTTGTTAATTGGTTCAATATTCTTCTCTGCCATTTGCCTGTGTTTTGGTTGTAATAGACTAATGGCTATCATTTTATGAACTCCCAAGATAAAGCCTTTGTATCCATGTCTTTACCAATTATCATGTAACTTCCCTAAAAATCATTAATGCTATTATGTTACCAAGTATCTTACACCAATATATACTATGGATTTCAATTATATAAAAATTGACTAGCATTTTGCAGGTTAACTAGTCTTAGAAGTAGCCAAAGGAAAATTATAAACTAAGACTTTTATTCCAAGATTATCTCAAGCAACTATTAGAACTAGATACTAAGGTGTTTTCTTTTAATTTGTATAATCTGTTGCAATAGTATAAGAGTATATTTATTTATTAGGGTATCTATGTCATAAGGATTGATTTTTATCAAACATGTGAACTAAACTGTAAAGTTATAAGATGGTTTAGCACCAGTTTCAACCTTTGGTGCTCACTATAGGGGCAGGTTCTGCAGAACTGTACACCTACTTTAAAACTATGAAACATATTAACCTGTATGCTGAAGCAACTGACCCTGAAACTCAGAAGTTCTATAATTAAAATTTAACAGCTATGTGATAAGCTACAACTAACTACTGAGTCCAACCACCATCACTTTGACGGCCCTGATCATCTTATAATAACAATCAGTAATCTCTATTGTCTGATCTCTATGATTGTATTGACTCTCTGCATTTCCTAGTCCAATTTAAGTAGAGTAATAAAAGTAAATGACTTATTACCTCTTATTTTCTAACCAGAAACTCGATCTGGATCTTCAACAGTTTTGTGGCGGAGATTCACCAGTTTACTAGCATGTTGAACCAAGTCAGACAGTAATATAAAAAATGGATATTGTATATGTAGACAAGGCCATATAAGGGATCGCCCCTTAAATAGATATTTGTCTGCACCAGATACCAATACATATGAGTATAAACTCAGAGGCAATAAGGCGACATGGCATCAAACTTACTTACAAATTTTGCTTTAATTTCCAATTTAACAACTCCTATATGCTCTACCTCAGCGCCCTAGCCTTCTTTCAATTCCAAATCTATACTGCCAATAACAAGCATTAACAGTTTTATCACGTCCTAAATGGGAACCCAGGCATTATAGAAATTTTAAGGTAACCCTATAAACCTGTTTAAATTTGATAAGAGAATATCTACATTTCTATTCAGCTGTTTAAAATAACCATAGAGAAAGCGAGTGACAAGGCTGAACTGGCCAAGTTAATGAATTTGGTATACTCATAAAGCCATGAGTTGGTGATATTCAAGATTTGAAAATTTGTAATGTCCTATTCTAATGCCAAAGACAATATTGTTTCAAGTTAGAAAGTGCATAGCTGATGATAATACAAAGCTGCCGCCTCACTATATTTTTTTAACAACAAGATTAAATTTTAGCCTTCACTGAACACTTTTATTCTATGGATCAGTTTTTATATGGGGCCAAGAATTTGAGTCATTGTGATGCTCAGATTGCTTTCTACCATGCACGTGAGCCTTAAAAGGAATCATATTGGACCATGTTAACTGTTATGAGTTTTATGAGAACACCATAACCAAATTTGTGGATTACTTTAACAATGCACTATCACTTTTGAGGGGCCTGATATGGAATATTATAAGTATCAACACTGTGAACTCACTGAAACAATTCAAAGGAACCGACTTTTAATATGTAATTTCTATGGATGTAAATGATATGGAAAAGGTCTGGTATAATATAAAAGAGGAATAATTACTTCCACTTATAGTTTAATAACCTCTTTTAATAAACAAAATGTTTAATTGACGCCTATCTGGCATAGTTAAGGAGAGTCAGGATGTCTTGGCATCATAATTCTGTAAAGTAACTCTAAATTCTTAGCTATGCATCTGTGGACACATAAGAGTATTGACTTACACACCACACTGAGCCAAGGTGACAAATGAGATAATTGCAATCAGGCATCTTGAGAAGCTCTTGTTGACCTCACTGACTTGAAAAAGAAGATTGTGATGCTTTGTCATCAAACATGCATCTCATAAGTGTAAATGATGTGTTAAATGTGCTCCCATTACCACTGATGTATGAGGACGTTGAACAACCCTCTGCTCCAGTGCTAAAGTCTCACTCTTCTATAAATATTTAACTTATGGTCAAGGATTACATAGTACCAATTAGTTACCTTAAAAAAGGCGCACATAAAACTGCCACCCAAAATGTAAGATTCAACGAAGTACAACTGCAAGCTAGATAGAGCCTTACTATTGCACTTGGTCACCAAGCACTGGTGATAAATGACCTTGATTTATCACTTCATGATGTGTTATATGTTAATTTTTATCAGCTACCAATCTAAAATGGATCACATCATAGAACCATGTTCTATCTTAACCATAGCAAAATAAAGGTATTAAAGACTAACTTTTTAATATACCCTATTTAAGGTAAGTGACATCAGCTCATTACCTCTATTTATGACCTGTCAGTAGTAATGTAGTAAGATATGATTCCAGTGAACCTGACATTTTGGGGCTACCATGTAAAATTCAGTTTCATTAAGGATCTAGGACAGCCCTATTAAACTCAATCCAATAATTTATGCTATACCATCAAAGGAAACAAATCACTAGCTAAAGAATAAATAAGGATACCTTTTTTAAGCACTTTTCATGGAAGATTTGGTATTTATTATGATAATCATAGCTCTTGCAAAAACCTGGAACCTAATTGTGAATGCCTATAAGGTACTAGAGAAAAAGGGTACCAATATATATACTATAAAGGATCTAGAAAATAGAAAAATAGCTTATCAGATTCATGACAGGTTCATGTGCAATATCCTCCTTTCACTGGCCTGATGGCCATTATTTTCCAATAAACTAAGTCAACTTTCCGTTTTATTTTTTATGTTTATTCAAATTGAGGGAATGCAGAGATTTGTTCTGACTACCCATATGAACCCAAAAAATTTATTATTTTCTATAATGATAATCAGAACAAGTGGAAATAATATATAGCCATCTAGTACTAAAAAAAGGAAATAATATATAGCTATCCCAGAAAATTATAGGGCAAAAGAATGACTCTGGCATAAGTATTTTTTTATTTACTAAAACCGTATACAATCTAGGGTAAAATTCCATAGTCATAAAAATCCCTAAAACTGCTATATATTTGTGCAACCAAAAAATATTCCAAAAACAGTACTAATAACTTAATATAAAGCAATATTTATGGAGAATGAGTACTAATAATTTGGGGAAATTTTCTAGGAATATCCTAGACAAGATTTATATCTGATACATTCTTTTTGATTTTGGTGGCATCTTACAATCTTTTCTTCTAGAAGTATGTGATTTTTAGACCAGATTAGGACCCCAACAGCGGTGGTGGCCAATCCTTTAGTTCAGGTTTAAATTTTAACATTAGAAGTAACTGAATTTTCAGATTAGGATAAAGTTTAACAAAGACCCCTTCTAGATTTTGGTGTAGGGGTATAGGGGTCATAGATCTTGAATATGAACCTGATTCACCACTGTATCATAGAAACCCCAATAATTTAAATGTTTATTTCATCGTTTATAAATGACTTTGTAGGGTCCTGACCAATTAAAAAATAGTTTGTTATGTATTAATTTTTGCTGGTGATTGTAAAAGAGGACTAAATCACCTGTCTGGAAGGTATGTAGGGTGACATGCCCTAAACTATTTATACTCTCTAGAGGTGTTAATGACAATGATATTTTGCCAGAGCCTGAAGCTAGACAGATTCATTAGTTATAGAATTTATGGTAACTTCAAAGGTTTTAGGCAAGGCATGTGATAACACATCTTCGTTTTAGAGGGCAACTGAGGATTCCTTCCATACAAATCTTTGAAGCGAATCATTTTGATAACTCAATGGTGTGCGTTTAGGTCGCTAAAATTGCACTGTATAAGTATTGTGGCCAATATAGAGAGTCGGTCAATGCATTTTCCAAAGGGTTGAGATTAAGTATTGTCAACTTGCATACCATCCCATTGGTTGCAGGATAATAGGGAGTGCTAAACACTTTATTGGTTCCCAGTAATCTTGTTAATTCTTGCATCAGTGATGACTAAAAATTCATTTCCATTGTCCAATAGGATTATTTTAGGACACCCATGTTGGGGGATAATACAATTATATAGAAATGAGGAGGTATCTTTGGCCAAAGCTGAAAAAAGATGTAACCTCAATCCATTTATTGAGGTGATTTACGGACAGTATGAGGAATTGATGGACATTAGATGATCAAGTTAGAGGGCCATGACATCAAATCTTACCTTATGAAAGGGATTAGAAGGAGGTACCACTTGATTTTGGGGGCGAGGAGTAGGGCCAGCTTGTCTTTTGCACACTAAGTAAAGCTCTAGTACATTACTGATAAAGGGAAGCATCCCTTCCCAGCAGTACTGGGACTTGATTCATTGAGAGGTTTTCTGAATTCCTCCATTAATAACTTGCAGGTGTCCTTCTTTAATAGTATATGTTCATCTGAAAGGACGAATATATGGTAGACATTACTTTAATACTAGCTTATAGAGGTGACCATTCCAGATTTATATATTTGCAACCATTTTTCTAATTCTTTTTGGACAGAAATTAAGCTCATCTTTCCACATTAGAGGTTGACTTAAGAGGTCATAGAGTCAATATTCCTCAGGTTCAGTTAAAGTAATATAGGTAATCTGGACAATTAATCTGCTTTTAATGCATCATGTTAGGGTGAAAATTATAAAGAAATCATAATTTTTAGCTTTAAAGCCCATTGTGCCAGATACCCATTAAAATATCATTTTCTGAAGCCATTTCAAAGATGCATGATCAGTACTTATATTGAACTGATCCCATAAAAATTTTGTCACAAATGTTTGGATGTTTGTTAAAAAAGCCAGGAACTCAGGTGCCATTATATTATAATTTCGGTCAGATATATTTAGTTTTTCTATAGTGTGTAATAGGATGGTCCACTAAAACTATATAATGTTGGGATAAGTTAGCTCCTATAGTAATATTGCTAACATCAGTGAAAAGTAACAAGGTTTGTCAAAAATGAGGTCATAAGACCATGAATATGAGTAAGAGTTAACTATAGAATCTTCAAAGGATGGTTGTTCATCTCAACACTGAAAGAATTTTCTTCCTAAAAAAATAAAATTAAGGTGTGTTATGTATTAATAAAGTGAGGAATAAATTTGAGATAATATCTGTCCATTCTTCAAAAAGCCTTTGCATCTTAAAAAGTTTTTGGCGGCGGCATCTGAGAGATGGCTGTGCCTTTATCATTCATTGGTATATTACTCTTGGCTTACATTATGACCTAAAAACCATTTAACTTAAAAAAGATCTTTTAGATGGTTTTAGTTTTATTATTACATGATTTCTGAAAGATTACCCTAAGTCAAGCTAAATGGGACTAAAAGTTTGCAAAACGGACGTTATTGTAAAAATAGACTAACACACATGAATGAAATAAGTCCTCTAAAAAGCCATCTATTATGGAACTTTTCTTTCTCGTTGCAATCACTTTTGCAACAAATTCAATTCAAGACTGACTTTAGTTTGATAATCTCACCGAGGAGATTAGTTTGCGCCCATGTCATGGAGCAGTTGCACAAGTAAGGTAAAAGGCAAAGGGGGTGGCCCCGCGACTTCCAACTTTTGCAAACACCCCAGAGAATCCGGTGGATTAGACAAAAACAAAAAACTGGTGGTTGCCATTTCCCTGGAAATTCTAGCTTGGCAGGCGCGATGCAACCAGTACATCAATACGCTGCACTCTCAACCACTTTTGTCGGTGGAATATGGAGTTTAGATGTTCTTGGATTTTTAACAAATGGCGCTGTGGGAAAAGTTTTGTGGAAATGTACACATTCATTTCCTAAATGCGGTGTAAGTAGCACCCCACTCCATGTCACGCAGTTGGATGGATCTTGGTTTTGAAAGTAAGGAGGCAGCAGATGAAGCCGCTGTGGTGCGTGTTGTAATTGACCTCCCCAAAGGGCAGCAGGTCATCAAAACTAAGCGCACCAGATGGACAAAATCCAACCAAATTTTTCTCGCCTTCAACTTTCTGCCTACTATGGTCAAACGCGCCATACTAGAACAACACCTGAAGGACAGGCTCACTGTATATGGCGAAATACAATCCCTCAAGATGCAACGATTTACTCTGATGCCACACCTGTGCACTGGCAAAGCCATCGCAGTTCTGACCCCAACTGAGGTGATAGCAAAGGATCTAACCCAGATCCCGCACTCCACTTATATCAATATTGAGGGGCATACCACCCACCCTTTCCGGGTCACCATGGACAGCGCCCCCCATCTGCACCCACTGTGATGCGTTTGGCCATAAGGCACATGCTTGCCCCACAAAGGAGGGCATCATATTCCAAGAACACCCCTCAGTGGCCATGAACAACGGGGAGGCCCACTATGAACCAACTGCTGATACTAAAGAGACCTTCCCATGGGAAGCACAAGGCTGCTACTTACTAGTAAAGCCAATATCCCCTCAAGAGCGAAAGAAGGCCAAGCAGGCCCGCAGGGCCACAGCCAAAGAGGTGGCCAAGGTCGCCTCCGCTATCCCACACTCCCAACACCAGGAGGACATTGAGACCTTTGTGGTGGAAGCAGCTTGGGAATCTCTCGACCAATCAGATAGGGCTTCCCAAGCTGATTGGGCCACCCAATCCAAGGATCTGATGGGCGACTCAATATCACTCAACCTTTATGTCCAAGCCTTGATTAGAACTGATTCGATCTCCAGCCTGCCTGAAAATTTTTTTAATTCAGCTGATGGTGCACTGCGCTCGAGCACACTGCAAAAAAATCGCTCTGCAGCGAGGAAACCAAAAGTGAGGGCTAAAGCCAATGTGAACCCAACTGCCAAACTCACCCACTCTTCTGACTATGTTGCTGCACACACCTGAGGCGCTGCAAAGCGCCGTGAGGATCAAGAGGAGGCTGAAGGGCCCAGGTGCCCTTCCCCCCGCACCTAAGGTGCAATGGGGGGAGCCTTTACTTTAGGGACATTGAACATCGCCGGACTCAAAGCCTTGCCATCCTGGGCTAGGAAACTGAGTTTTTCCCAAAAAAATTTACCCATGGACATCTTGGCCATCCAGGAATCCCACTTTCCACGCAGTTCTAAGGATTCTTGGAAAACCATGCTCCTCCCATCCCTGTCCATCTGGTCTGAGCACTGTGGGGTGCTTGTTCAAAAAAAAATTTTTTTTCAAATTTTTATCATCTGAATCCTTCCTTAATGGCTGAGTCCTCATGGTCAAATTTTTGTGGGCCAACGTAGTGCACGCTATCATCAACATCTATGCCCCAACCTGTGCATGAGAGCATCAGGAATTTTTCTTGTTGGTCAAATCCCTTCTGCTATCCCCTGACCCTTTTGTAGTTGGCGATATGAACTGTTGGTTGGACCCATCCACTGACCACTGGCCTCCCTCACCCTCCCCACCCCAGGGTCACATAGAACTTCGTGTCCTAAAGGCCACCCTAGGGTTGTTTGACGCACTGCCGCGCCATGCTCTGCTACTTGAGAACATGTCGCGCCCACATGTCCACAATGGCCAGTTAAAGTCCATGTCCCACATTGAACTTATCCTTGTGCTGATGAAATTTTGTACCCAGATTTCCCACTTCCGCATGTCAAAAATTGATTTCTCTGATCACAGGCTGATCTTGATCACCTTCCACCTACCCAACCCAGCAGCTCAGGCTCCGCACTGGTGCAAACTTTGCCCACCCAAACTTGCATCACCAAGATTTTCCACATGGGTGGAATCTGCAACTTCAGCACAGAAGTTTATCACACCGTTTTGCGCTGACCCAATTTCCACCTGGTCAGCCTTCAAAGCAGAAACGATCCACCATGCTCACCACCTCTCCTCCCACCACTCACACTCTACCTCGGCCATCATCTTACGCGCTCTGGTGGAGCTAGCCCACCTGGAGTCCAACATCCTGGCCACAGGCTACAGCCCTGCTTGGGGCTGTAAGTGGGAAGAAGCAGCCGCCCACCTCAACGCGCTTGAGAGGCAACATAAACATCAGGTTTGTGTTCAATACAGGGCTATACACATTACAGCAAGTGACACATGCTCCGCTTATTTTTCAAAAATTCTTCGTACCACGACAGAGCTTGGCCTGCACACAGGTGTGAAAGCCAGACAATTCTGTCACGGATAAGATGGTCAAAGTAGCGATAGAGATATATAATTATTACTCTGAGTTATACCGATCTGAACCAATTTTGCCAGCCAAAGTGGTGAAATTTCTTGACAGCACTCACACCTGCACCATTTCCCAATACCCAGAGTTAATGAATTTGATTACTCCGGATGAACTCTGGTATGCCATCTGCGGTGCACCAAATCAGAAATGCCCCAGCCCTGATGGCATTCTGTATGAGTTCTATAAGAAGTACTTCAAATATTTATCCCCACTGTTGCTTGCTTCCCTTAACCAGAGCCTTCTGGAAACGCGCCTCCTACCAGGAGGGTAAGAGGCCTACACCATTACGCTATTTAAGAAAGGGGATAAGCTAGACCTAACCAATTGGCGCCCCATTTCTCTAACTAACATGAATACTAAAATTTTAACTAAAATTATGGCTAACCGTCTAGGGATTGTAGCATCTGCCACCATCTCCCCAGAACAATTTGGTTTCATACCCAGAAGGTCGATTTGGGACAACGTACACTCTGTGGCTAACGCATGTCAGTCCACGGCCTCTGGGGCACTTGTATTTTTAGACCAAAAGA
Organism: Massospora cicadina; assembly: GCA_022478985.1. Classification (NCBI taxonomy): domain Eukaryota; kingdom Fungi; phylum Entomophthoromycota; class Entomophthoromycetes; order Entomophthorales; family Entomophthoraceae; genus Massospora; species Massospora cicadina. The sequence goes on along the minus strand of JAKSZP010010538.1, from coordinate 208,240 downwards.
AGGCCTATGATAGAGTAAACTGGAGTTACCTCAGGGTATGCCTACACCAATTCTGCCTACCCCCCGCTTCATCAGCTGGGTGATGCTGATGACAGAATCTGCGACAATGGCAGTGCGTGGCCCTGGCTTCCTCACGGAAGTAATACGCCCTCAAAGGGGCCTACGCCAAGGGGACCCCCTTAGCCCTCTCTTATAGAACTTCAGCCTTGACCCACTACTTTGGAATGTGAATGCCCGCCTCACTGGGGTCCATGTGCAAGGACAAGCCCCAGTCAAGATGAAGGCATTCTCTGATGATTGTGTGGTCAGGGTGTCTAATAATCATGATGCATGCGTGCTTGAAGCCCTTATACAGGTTTACTCCCGGGTAAGTAATGCTGCACTAAACGCCTCCAAAACTGAAATCATCCTTCTTGGTCAGTATTGAACCCGCTGGGCCTCAGCAGCCTGTTTCCAGCCCAGCCCATCTGCTCGCACATGTGCCTGCTTACCCTGCCCACCCCACACCGCCCCACTTGTGCTCCCCTTTGTGCAGCGCCCCACCGTTGGGCCCATCCACCACTTGGGGGTGTGGTTGGAGGCAGGCGGGTATGCCTCTTTAGTGATGAAAAACCATATTCTGGATCACGTGACAAAGCGCATAGCCTCCCTCAGAGCCCACCCTACTTCCCTTACTGGCAAAGTTGTTCTAGCCAACTCTATGCTCCTCTCCAAAGTTTGGTTTGGAGCCCACGCCATCGCCTTCTCCCCAGGTTTTTTCAAATCTCTGTATGCCCTTCTACAAGGGTAGCTCTGGTCAGGCCGCCCACCACCAGTGCGCCTTGAGGTCATGTTTGGCCCTCGCCATAGTGGTGGCATGGGCATGCTCGACTTTGAGGCCCATGCTGCAAAGATACTGGGCACCTGGATCGCGGCCATGACCATCCCTACGATCCCCTCCCAGCACTGGTCCCGCGTGGCCTGGTCCAACTTCTCCCGCGCCCTGGGCCTTGCCAATCTGTCACAACCTCAAACCTTGATGAAATATCTGGCTTCCCACCCATCGGCCGCTGGTCCTCATGGTACTGCACCCCACTTCAAACGAATCCTTCTCTCCATGAGGAGCGCTGAGTGGAGAATCCATATTTGTGGGAACACAGCCTATAGAGGGCGCCCCTCTCCTCGGTTCACACAGGAGGTACAGGGGCTACCCATTCTGGACGGAATAATACCCACACGGTCTATGTTCTATCCAAGGTGGACTACCAGGACATGATGGACATTCTTTATTCCCTTGAATTCAGAAGACAATCTGGAAATACACCCACCACCCTCTGCTGCTGCCTCATGTCCGTTCCCAGGTGTGGCAATATCAGAGGCAGGTGTACCATACTGCTGAGCGCTCTAACGCTTTACACTCATCCTGCGTTGTGTGTGGCCAGTATGGAACGCTGTTTCACCGCCTGGAGAAGTGCCATACCTCTAAAGCGATATGGCGTGAGGTGCAACGTCTGCTTGGCCAGGATCAGACACATCCCTTCAGTTTATCTAGGGATATGTTTGCTTTACCTATGATCTCCCCTCTCCCACCCTCCCTCCGTGCTCTGGTGGTTGCAATCGCCATGTGGACCATCCACACGATTGTCTTGGATGCCATTGCAGGCTCCACCCCACCCTCCCAGAAGCCGTCCACCGGTTCTGGTCCCACTTAGTAGACCACTTTCAAGCGTGGATGTATGGATACCTCCCACTGCGTCGCCATCAGTTGGTCTCCTCCTGGTTCCCAATTTGGTTCATCAACTCGGATCCCTTCCTACATACATGCTCAATTGTGATTTTGGCCCCTTTACACGTTCCCCCTCCTCCCTGTAGTGGCGTTTCCGCTGGCAACAGGAGATAGCATTGCTTCTCTGGGGTGCCTCCCCTGCTCTACGTTCCATTTTCTTTATGTCTTTTTGGAAGTGTCCATCCCCTGGTCAGCCTTCCCCGCAATAAATTCAAAAAAAACATCTATTGCTCTTTGAGGTATATCAGACATTGCATAGACCCTGAAGCTTCCATGTAGGTTTGAACAGCCCTTTGATAGAGATAAGAGCCCATTTTTTATGATCCTCAGGGGATAGTTCAATCTCTTAATAACCAATGGCGAGATCCATCACCAAAAAATATTTTAATATGATATTAGACGTAAATATCTGTCTATACAAGGAAGAGGGTAAATGTCCTTTTAAGTGATGGAATTTAATTGGTGATAGTTTATTACAACTTGATGACCACCATCCTTTTTGTGGATTACTAGAAGAGGGGTAGCCCTGATTTCCTAAATGGTATAAGTAGTCCAGCTTCTAATAGTTGTATATTTCAGGAGTGTTTCTATAACGCTCCCATTACTAGAGGTGTTTGGGATGACCCCACCCACAAACTGGAAAAAAACCGCTAGCAAGAGAGGAAACAGGGCACTGCAAAGGAGAACGGTGCCCAAAAGCCCCAGGGCAAGGGTTGTACAAATTTTATTAACCGTAACCTCATGGAGATCAGCAAAAAGTTTAAAACAGATACAATTATTTGATTAAAAATGGGAGACTTATTATTATCAAGTTGACCAAAAAAGAAGGTTGTTTTTAAAGTCATTTATAAACTATTGGAGGAATTCATCCATTGGGTAAGGCACTGCACCCAATAAAACCAATAATTGCAACATTTCACCCATCATCATACTATAGCTTAAATAAACCCACACTCTCATGATTTACTGAAGTCAAATTTTACCCAATTTAGTAGCATTATAATTTGAACGGGTGTTAAAGCTTCTTCAAACAAATTCAAATTACAACATAACTCTCTAAATAGCTGATGCTTTTAACGCTGTGGATATAACACACATTTGACCATCGTGCGCACCCACAGACCCAACTTGAACATATCTTGTCTTTACCCAGCGTTGGTCCAGGGTGTGATTCAGATCAGGAGGCCAGCCAAATCGTTTCTCGTAGCATCCTCACGCTCAGCCTTATTCCTGCAACCTATACCCTCAATGATATAATTTAATCATGGCTTTTTCCTCTGGTCTTTTTGGGCTATACCCTACCTCCAGGGACTTCAGCCAAGGAAAAGTTCTTATGGTCAGGGACCAGTTTCATGAAAGCAATACCTGGCTTAGCCTTAGATCCTGCTGCCTCCAGGAAACGCTCATTAAAGACATCATTAAGGTCTTTTGCATGGATGGAATCATGGGCTGGTACTCAGATATTCTACTAAGCATCAAATCTTTTACATGACACCAGGTAACTAAGTCTTCTCCTCACGTAGTAAGAAGATACAATCACCTCTGCCTCCCACTATGGTGACCCATCCACATGATATGCCTCTGGGTCTCTTGCGAGGGACTCTCAAAAAATGGTCTGCTTCCTTTTATGAAACATGGCAAAGACTTGAAATGATGATGGAAGGTCAATTGGTACAAGGCATGATCCACCTTCCTGATAAAGCGAAAAAGGTTCTATCCTCTTTGGTTCCAGTTTTTTGCATGGCTACTTGATTAGAATATTTCAAGCATTGAGCATCACTATATCTACCTCATTATATGCTGGACTCACTCATCTATCAGCCTTGGTGTTCTCCTTATAACTGTGCATAGCGGCCTCCAAATTGGTATTGACCTCTTAATGTACCTTCTTGATAGACTTGGTAAAGTCCACCACCGCCTCCACCCATGACCCACAACTGGGTTCCATGTTGAAAGTGGGGTGAAGCCAATAATTTCATGGAATGGAGAACATCTAATAGAAGCATGATGGGCGTTGCTATAGCTAAATTGGTCCAAGGGAAGATGAGAAGCTCAATCATAATGGTCCACTGCTTGTAACACTGCAGTAACTGCTCAAGACAATGATTAACTCGCTGTGTCTGCCCATCTGATTGGGGGTGGTAGGCAGTAGAATGGCATGTATGAATCTGAATTAATTTTGCACAATATTTACCAAAACACTTAAGAAAAGTGGAGCCCAAAGTCACTACAATCTCTTGGGGCATCCAATGGAGGGAAAACGTGCTAGAAAAATTACTTTGGCTATCTGCAATGATGTTACCATGGTGTTACATGGATGAAAGGAGAGAACTTAGTAAACCGGTCAACCACTACCATGATAGCATCATACCCCTTATGACAAGGGTAGCTCCACAATAAAGTCGATTTGAGAGGGGATCCAGGGACCTTATGCCTTCTGGACTGGTACCAAAAACCCCGTAAAAGGCTGAAGATTCAGCTTCATCCTATTGCAGAACAGGCACTCCTTTAAATAATTGCAACCTTTGCAGCAAAATCATTCAAGATGTAGGTACTCCAGATAAACTCCAATATCTTCGCCTTCCAAGGATGTCCTAAAGTGATGCTGCCATGGTGCCACCTAACTACTTAAAACTGAGTGGTCCATCAGGAACCATAAACATCCTTGGAATCACATCACTTCCTCCTTTAAATAGTACTTTTGGTGATATACTCCCAAACAAACTTACATTTGACAAGAAACATAGCATATTCTGATGATAGGGACTATGAAAAGATTACCTTAGTGAACATACTATATTCCTCCAGGTTCTCCAGTGCAGCAAGATCCTTCATGCCTTCTAGGGGAGGGTGGTTGCTCAGATACTATTTTACTAGGAGGGATCAATAAGGTGTTGTGCAACTCTACCTCCTTGGGATTAGATGCCAAATCAGGGTTTTGGCTCAAAGCACCAGCCAAACCATTCTTCTTGCCCTTTATAAACTCAAAGAACACATATTGAGCCAGGGTCTCATGCCACTAGTTTGTCGGAGGGTCAGGACATGAGGAGCGCAATAACACATAAAAACACAATGATATGCTTGAACGTGGAATGGCTGATAAGGACCATGTAGATGACGTCAAAAGGTTAGTGTCTCCACTAAAGCCAAGAGTTCCTTGTCATAAACCGCTTAATTCAACTCAGCCAGGGACATCTTTTTGAGAAAAATATCCTATGTGATGTATAACTTCATCTATATCCTCCTGCAAAGTGTAGCAGCTATAGAAAAGTTGAAAGCATTCATGGCCAACATAAACTCCCTCTCAGGGTCCATATGACGATAACTGACGTGGACAGTAGAGTGCACTTCACTGCTTGGAAGGCATCCTCCAATGTTGAGAACCACTGAAGAACTTTAGCCCCACTAGCCTTGTCTATAAAGGAGCCGCTAGCTCAAAAAGACTTGGCGTAAACTTTTTAGGAAGGTGCAAGCTCCCAAAAAGCTCTTAAACTCCTTAACTGATGTTGCTATGGGCCACCCAAAAATTGCCTTCTACTTGTCTGGAGTGATCATGTGGCCTTGGTTGAAAACGTGCTGCACAGGAAGATGACCTGGGACTTAATAAACTGACATGTACTTATTTTCAGGGTTAGCTTCACCGCCTCTGATGCTCAAATACTTGTCACAGGTGAATTTCAAGGGCTTCTGGATTAAGGATAACACCAGAATGTCATCCATGTAAGCTACCGCGCATAAACAAACAAATCCATTAGGGCTGCATTAATATGACGTTGAAAGATTGAAGGCGTATATTGGGGAAAAAGGCATGACCCAGAATTGGAACATTTCTTTCCTGGTATGGAATGCAGTGAGACATTCCTGGATTTTCTTGATGAAAATCTGGTTAAAAGCATTTAAGCAATCCAAATTAAAAAGCTTGGCCTTCTCCGCATAGTGAGTAATTTGTGCCTCCTCTGGGATTGGATGTAGATCAGGGATGGTAACATTGTTTAAGTTATCATAATCTATGCAGGGGCATAGAGTCTCATCTGCTTTCTCCATGAAGAGAAATGGTGAGCACACCGGGGAGGTCTGCCAAAATATGGCCCCCTAGGCTAGCTGCTCTGTGACACAAACATTCAAGGCTTCCTCCTCTAATAAAGATAAAGGGTAGATGGGAGAAGAATTGTGCATAAAATCCACTGTGAGCTTGAAGTCACAGCTGAACTCAGGAGGTTCTGACAGGCATTTGCAAAAGACACATTAAAGATTCCCATCCTTCTAAGCAAGAAGGTTGTGCATTTCAGAATTAGGCTTCAGCAGGAATGCAAGGGTAAGCTTGTGGACACTTGGCCACCAGCTCAAATTTCCTTGGGAGTCTCCTTATGACATGGGGAGTACTAACTACTGTTTACCCTTAAGAGAAAAAATTCAAGGTGTTATCTTTCAAATTGATCCTATATCAAACTTCCGCCACCACTCCTCACACAGGATAATAGGTTACAGTAGATTTCTAACTGCCAAAAAACTCTCATCCAAATATTAGTTACCCAATTAAAAAGCAACTAACCCCTGAACCTTAAGCATGGGATACCCTGGGATGCCCCTGTCCTAACATACCCCCAGGTAAGTAACATAACTCAAGGTAGTTGGTCAGGTCCAGGAAATAAAATTCTCAGAGGCTCCAGTATCCATTAAAATAGTTGCGCTTCATTTCCCTGAGGGTGAGGAAAGAGTAGCAGAAAGCAGAAAAAACTATATGATTTTTATTAATAACAGATAACGCCAACAGTTCACCTGATGGTTACTCTTTAGACCTTATTACACCCCAGGATGGGTTTTCCCACCTATGAGGTTAAAGGGTAGTTTGCAACCCTTATCACTGAAGATGCATACCCCACAGTATCCTTAGCAGCAGCATATCTAACCACTCTTTAGAACTTAGGCGCTTGTTCAACTTCCTCAGTTTTTTGAATCATCTTGGGGGACAAGAGCGGGTTCTCAGGTGTGATGTTATAAACAGAAATTGGTGCAACAATGAATCCATAAGAAGTACCATTTGAATTATATTTTTAATTGTTTTCATTAGAAAAAGCGTTTTTGGGTCATCAACAACACCATGCTAATATGATAGCTAACTGCTAATCACAATCCAGAACCATCACAGCTAGGCCCACGGATGGTATGACTGGTTCCTCAGGAAAGATATTGAAGTGGAAATCATATATCAGATGATACTTTATATTTAAATTTGGGTTAAATTCAACCAGATCCTCAAATTCCCTTAAAACGCGGGGAGGTGCACTAGTGAGTCCCGCCCAATTCAAAGAAAATTCATAATTTTAGACGCCATATTTATTAGAGTCTCCTCAGGTGACATCATCGCTCCAATTAACTAAACATTTTATAAGCCTCAGGTGTAGACACGCCCATCTTTGAGTTTCTCTAAAACTGAAGGAATGGAAGGTTAAGAGTCATCCCGTTTAAAAAGGGCTTGTTTTTTGAGGCCAGTATTTGTAGGGCCTTCCTGGTTGAAACAATGACTTCCCAATTATCTGCTTTAAACCGTTTGTGGCAGGGAAATCACCCCAAGGAGCTTCAATCAGAAGATTAATGTGGTAGGGAGAGCCTGCCCCACAAGAGGAGTTCCTTGCAGGAGTATCTAATGACAAACATTAGTATACAGTTTTAGCTACTTCAGACACAGGTAAACCCATGACTCCTATGGATTCATAAAAATGGGGCACCAAAGGCGCCCAAATCAGAAGTGCATCAATGATCCATGGAAGGTTTGGAAGGCAGCAAACTCATGTTGCCCCGCTACCAGGAGGCAATCCAAACCCTCTATTGCCTTTTCCACCATTGATGAAATTTCAAGAACTTAAAAATACCCTTTCAGGAGCATGGAGTATAAGCCAAAGAAGCAACTCAACGCCCAGAGAAGGCAAGTGATGGCTGGTTTATTATAATGAAGAGAAACGGTGGGAATTGGAAGCCCAAGAAATAAGGCCTCAAACAGTCCAAAGACATCAATTACTTGCAAAGAGTTGGTAGTCACACCGTAAGCAGCAAAAAGAGAAACGCTGTGCTGGAACAGTGCTAAAATTGATGACAATGACCTGGCAAAAGCATTGTAACCATAATGCACATTTAATGCACCCCATCGCCACCAAGAGAAAATCTCACATGAAATGATTACAATGAGACCAATAGAAAGGTTGGTCAACTAATGTCAGGAGTGTGTCTATAACACCCTGATCCTGGAGAGGTGGTGGGGATGACCTCACCCCACAACCTGGGAACAACCCACTAGCAAGAGGGGTAACAGGTCACACTCAAAGGAGGACGGTGCCTAAAGGCCCCAGGGCAAGGGTTGTACAAATTCTGTTATCCATGACCTCCTGGAGGTCAGAAAATAGCAAAAAACAGATGAACTTACTCAAATAAAACAAATGGGAATTTACTTTTAGCAATTTGACCAACAAAGAAGGTTGGTCGCGAAAAGTCATGAAAAATAATTGTGAGAATCATCCATATGTTGAGGCACTGGCTCAAATTAAACTAATAAGCGTAACTTCACATCCATCGTTGTACTGGAACTTGTATAAGCCATTACCATATGATTGAATGTAGCTAGATTCTTGATTTAGTTTCATTACAAATTAAAAGGGTCTTTAAGCTCCATTTATTTAATCAAACGCAAAGTTCCACCATAATTTTTAAATAGCTGGTAAGTTTTAATGCCGCAGATGTAACGCTAATCTGACCATGATGCAAACCCCAAAACTCAAATTAGACATATCTTGCCTTTACCCAGCTTAGGTATAGATTGTACTACAGGGAAGGCAGGCCAGCCAACTTTTTTCTCTTAGCCTCCTCACGCTCAACCTTATTCCTAAAATCTGTACCCTCAATAATGTCATTTAAACGTGACATTTTAACTTAAGAGTCACTTGTGCCTCCACTACTTTAGAATTCTTGTAATTACGAGATTTGAAAGGGCGTGATCTTTGTCTTCTACATAATAGATTAATACAGGAAGTTTTCCAATAATTGTCAGGACTTTTAAAATTGATATCTATATTTTATAAAAGGGCTTCTACTTCTTAATGTTGACTTGGAGTAAGAGTTTCCAAATTTACTTTTAACCTACATGAATTGTATTAAGCCACCAATTCCTAAGTTTTTATTTTCCAAGGTAGTCTACATCCATATCATGTAAATAGGACAGGGGTTGACAAGGTAATGAATACATGCTGTGGTAATTGAGTAGCTGATAAGTTAAGTAAGACCAATAAAACTGGGATAGAATTTTCAAAGACAGGATCTATGATCCTGAGGGAAGGTCAAAGCTTCTTTAAATGAAGGATTAAGTTGTCCATATGTATCTAGAACATCAGCATAATAATTTAGATTTTAACATGGGAGTCCAACAAAACTTGAGAACGTGAAGGTATGATAAAGAAAGGGGCATAAAAAAAGGTATGCATTTTTAGCATCTACAGTGTCAGAAGAAGTTTAGTTTTAAGACTTAGAATCTTGAATTCTAACTTATAGCTAGGGGCAAGATACTATATGAGGCAGGAACACTACTTTGGGGCCCTATATTTTTAGATGGAATATTGAATAGCATTAATACCATATATTCTGGGATAGAGATGATGTTCCTAATGCTTGATTATATGGTTAGGTACTCTAATTTAGTTGGACTTTAATGATTAATTTATAATCAATGTTTATAAGGATATTGCAGGAGGAGTGATCATAAGATCCCCAAAAAGAAGAGGAAAAGCTGAGTATGCTTTAATAGCTTTAGTGGGCTGAGCTACCTCTATTCTATATTCAGCCTCGTGGATAATCCAAAGCCTTTTTAATATTTGTAAAAGTCCAGAGGATATAAAGTTAACTGAGGAACCATTGTCAACTATGGCCAAGGATTTGACTTTGAAATATTACTTATACTTGTAAAACTGAAGATTAAAACTAGGAATAATGGTTAAAAGATGATTAGTAGATAATTGCAGCGAGGCTAGCTGAAGTTCTTATCTGGGCCAAACTGGGGGTTTAAACTTATTTATTAAAGTTTATTTCATTAAAGCCTAGTTTCACTAGATGAGCTGAATTTAAGAACTTATTTTTTTTAATTTAAAAATATAAGTATAAGACAGATTTAATTCATTAATGTTTAATAAATTGGGGGTACATTTGCTTCAGCTGAGGCAGCTAATAAAAAACAACCTGATTTAATGGAATAAAACTAAGAATCTAATGTGAATGTGATTTGTCAGTAGAGTTTGCTTTTTGCCCTAAGCTGACCAATATTTTGCTAGACTATTTCAAGGGATACGGTAACAGATTTTCACAGTGTGATTGCACGCTTGCAATAGATGAAGTACTGACCTGGGGTAGGAGATTCAGGATGCTTTACATCTACAAATCGGTGCCAAGCTGTAGGGATAGTGTGAGTAAACCCAGCAGACTTGAAGAGATTAAGAATATTGACAAGAGCTTCTTCAATGTGAAGCAGCGAGGTAAGGTTCTTTGTTACTGCCTTAAAGCATAATTGGATAATGAGCTTGGCTTTAATTGCAGATAAATCAGCTGTAATGGCATTATCCATGGTGAGTCAATTTTCCACAATAAAAGTTTGGGCATTGAGGTATAACTATTAGCAAACTAGTTGATATATTCTCCCTTATTTAAGGTAATTCTCATGAATGTCTGTTTTTGATTTTCACCAAGAGTAAATTTTTCTAAACTATCTTAGTAGAGAGGTCTTAGCTTCATCCCACGTACATCAATTAATTAGGTGAGGGATCATAATACCATAACCTCAGCTGAAAAGTTGGTTAGAGATTAGGTTTTTGGTAATTAATAGCCATCTCTATTGCATTCTTATGACAGTACAGGCTGAAAAAGATACTTCTTTCTCCCAGGACATATATGTGTATAGAAGACTTAAAGGAGTTTTTCTGGAGGAGTTTTTAGTTTAACAACATGAATGGACTCATGAGATACACATTCAGCCTAGGAAGTTTTGTTATCACCAGGATATTCATGTAGTTGAATGTCATCATCCTGACTACGCAATTCATCCACATTGTCAACAATAAGGTCAATTTGCTCGTTGATAGAATAAAGGAAAGTTTTGAAATTAAAGAACTAGATAAATTGCCTACCTTCAATTTTTATGCTAGGCGTTGTACACCTAAGATCAAGTTGATAATGTTCAATAGCAAGAATTTGCTGCTCCAGCACCTGTACAAAGGGTGATAGTATTGCCAAGGTTCTGAGTTGACCATGGTGAGCAGTTAGAGAGACGGTAGCATCTAAGGCGCCCCATTTGAGTAAATTCATAACCCATAGCGACACATCCTAATTAGTATCTAACAGTTACAATTGTTGCAGTAAGTAATTTAATCTATCCTTTAGAATCCCCAAAAAGTTACTAGGCCCTGGAGGCCTGGGAGGCTCAGGGGGTGCAGGAGGGTCAGGTTGGCCTGGAATACCCATGCGCCAGGTGCACCAGAACTTCCATGCATCTCAAAAGTTCCAGAAGGGCAGTCTAGTTTAAGGCTTCCAGGTGGACAAGGATCACCTGGCGTCCCTTGAGGACCAGAGAATTAGGTAAAATCGAGGACATCTTAGTTTTGGTAAGTTAATTCCTAAAATAACTGAGGTGATCCTCTACAAATGCTCTCATGGTGTCAATATATATATTTATTTCTATGGTTCAAATCCCAATATGTTTTAAAGAATATTTTCTAGGACAATAAAGAAGGTTAGAGTCAGAACAAACATAGCTGATTACCCCTTGATTGAAGTGAAAAAATTGTTTAAATGCCATTTGGGAGTTGCAGATATTCCAGTATTGCGCTCCAATTCTCTCCACTAAAAATGAAAGCAGAGTTTTTAAATCGGATAAGTTGAGTATTCAAGGTTTCAGATAGGGTTTTTCCTCTCAGCATAACTTTCTGAGCTAAATCTTACAGAAAAGAAGCAAATTTCAATCGCCTGCTGTAGTTTTGCTCTGATGTCCTCAGATTCCTTGCTGGCTGCCCCAGTCTGGGGCAGCGGCGAAACTACCCCTGCCATATCAATCTGACAGGAAAACGCACTTGGACTAGCTCGCCTAGTCATACCAAACCCCTGGGACGATTCATTACTCCCAAGGATCTTGACGCCCACCTCACTTGTACCCAAGCGGTGCCTTGTTGCCCCCTGTTGCTCCCCTGGAGCAACATGCGTTTCAGCTTTAGGGTCAATTATTGGAAACTTTTCCATTACAAAGACCAAGCCATTATCAAAATTTCTCAGGCGGTGATGACTCCTGCCAGTTTTATTGACTTATGCCCCTATAATGGATACTTTGATCTCAGATTCACCTGTGAAGCTGACGCTGCCACTGTGGCAACTGTGCCCTGGTTTTCTAGGGTACCCCTCTCCCATTAATTTGGACCCAGCTCCCAAAGGATACCACTTTGGTGGTTCAGTTTGCTGGTTTGCCTACTCACCTTCCCACTGAGGTGCTCCACCAGGAGCTGATGGAAGGTTTGGCAGCCTATGGCTCCAACCCCATTTTATAATTTGTGGTCCCAAGTGGGGCCACACGCCTCACTGGGCCTCAGGCGTATGCCACAATAAGCCCTGAATCTAATAAAATTGCCTTGTCAATTCCCCATCGCACTGTTATCCCCTCTGCCCCTGACCATTAATTCTGGTCCCACATTGAGGGTGGGTGGATGATCTGTCCATTGTGTTTTGAGTTGGACCACTTGAAACGTAAGTCCCATACTTAGCTGCTTCTGTTGGCCCTGATTTTTCATCCATAAGACTTCTAATCCACTGCCCACCCCACACCAGCTTCTTTATGGGGTACAATCCTACCTTCCCCTCCCCTAAAGCCTGTTGCTTCAGCTGTGCCTGCACCCACCAACCAGCCTCCTCCTCGCCCCAGTGACACAAACGCTCCCTCCAATCAAGCACAGGATTGGACCCCAGTTCGCTCCCATGCATCCTCAAATGAACCAACCAAACCTCAGAAATACACCGATTCTCCAATTCAATACAATCAAAATCCTTGGGATTTATTGGCTGAAAATGTGATTTCAGGAATATTATTGAAGACTGCACTATCCAACTCGAGAAGTTTGTGTTTACTGACCATGACGCTACACTACCACCTCATTTATATGCCCTAGCAAAATGCTGAAACTTTCCACAGTGACCACCAGCTGGCTGTTGAAGCAACATCTAAGCCAGATTGTCATCCTCTCTGCAAAGCTGCCATCAAATCAGTGGCGATGCTTTCAGAGGGATCCCTCCTCCCATTATCCCCTCTAATGTCAATACGCTCCAAAAGAAGATGTTAACCAAATCTCACAAAGCTGCCAATGACGCCATCCAGTTTGTGGCAGTGGCAGAACGGTATGCCAAATCCAAGATTACCCACACCATTATCACCACATTTGTAAAAATCTCTGATGTACGCATGGAAGCTGAAACAGCTTTCACTAGTTACATCAGAACCCTTATATTCAACCACTGTCTTCCTCCCACCCCAATCATAAGAAACTTATCTTCACATCCTGCTGATGACCAAACGCCCCTGCTCTCCACCATACCCATGCCCTGCTTTGAGGTTGCTTGAATTTTTGCCCATATTCCCAACCTACTAGATTATTAGGAATCACTAGGGGATAATTCCCTAATATGAGGTGAATTTGAAATCAGTGGACCCTGATTTTGGAGTAACTATGTTTGGGATATTTTAGGATATTCGCCTGGTCATATCTGTTGGGATTGATCCAGGAGAATGCTTAAGTGCTCATTGGGCAGAGTTGCTAACGAAATAGGGGCATCTGATAGTGATTAACTATCAGGTGTACCAATTAAGATCGGTCAGGTTCATAACCAAATAATTGGGAATGTAATTAGTAAGTTGTGAGGCGAGTGATGCTGCCTGCAATTAGTGAATCAATTGGTCGGTGAGTGACCTGCCTTAATGGGTAATAGGTCCCATTACCTAAGCAGGTCGCTAGCCAAATATGGTTGCTTTTTTTGTATCAAGAGGAAAACGTTAGGGAAACTTTTCTTTCTCGTTGCAATCACTATTGCAACCTATTCAATTCAAGACTGAATCTAGTTTGATAATCTCACAGAGGAGATTAGTCTGCGCCCATGTCAGGGAGCAGTTGGGAAAGCAAGGTAAGAGGAGCAGGTGGAAGGCCCGCGGCCTCCAACGTTCAAAAACGCCCTGGAGAATCTGGCGGAATTGACAAAAATACTAAGAAACTGGCGGTCACTATTTCCCCGGAGATACTCGCATGGCAAGCACAATGCAACCAGTACATCAACATGACACACTCCCAGCCACTTTTGCCGGTGGAATTCGGAGTCTGCGTGTTTCTGGACATCAAAAAATGGCCTTATGGGAAAAATTTTGTGAATATGTACACACAATTTCACTGACTGCGGTGTACATTGCACCTCACTCCATGTCACGCAGTTGGCTGGACCTAGGTTTCAAAAGCAAAACGGCAGCAAATGAGGCTGCAGCGGTGCGCGTAGTGGTCGACCTCCCCAAAGGGCAACAGGTCGTCGAAACTAAATGCACCAGATGGACAAAATTGAACCAAATTTTCCTCACGTTCAACTTCTTGCCTACTACGGTAAAACGTGACAATTTGGAACAACACCTGAAAGATGGTCTCGCCTCATATGGCGAAATACAATCTTTTAAAATGCAATGCTTCACGCTGATGCCACACCTGTGCACTGGCAAAGCCATCGCAGTGCTGACCCCCAACTGAGGAGATCGCGAAGGACCTAACCCAGATCCTGCACTCCACTTTTAATGATATCACAGGGCATACCACCCACCCATTCTGGGTGACCGTGGACAGCGCGCCCCCCATTTGCACCCACTGTGACACGTTCAGCCATAAGGCACACACATGCTCCATCAAGGAGGGCGTCACATTCCAAGAGCACCCCTCGGTGGCCATGGCCAGCAGAGAGGTGCACTACAAACCAACCGCAAGCACCAAGGAGGCCTTCCCATGGGGAGCACAAGGATGCTACCTACTGGTAAAGCCTATCTCCCCACAAGAGCAGAAGAAGGCCAAGCAGGCCTGTAGGGCCGCGGCCAAAGAAGTGGCCAAAGCCACCACCGCTATCCCATATTCACAACGCCAGGAGGACATGGAGACCTTCGCGGTGGAAGCAACTTGGGAATCCATCAACTAATCAGATTGGGAAGCCCATGTTGAGTGGGCCACTCAATCTGAGGATCTGATGGGAGATTTGATCTCACCCAATCATTGCACCCAAGCTCCAGTTGAAACTGACTTGGGACCCATCCCAACTGAAAATTTTTTTTGACCCACTCAACAGTGCACCAAACTCACCCGCACCATAAAAAATTCGTCTGACGTCGGAAAACAAAAAGCGAAGGCTAAAGCCAATGTGACTCTTTCCGCAAAAATCAACAAAAACTCTAATAGCATTGCTGCTAACACCTGCGCTGCTGTGAAGGCCCGCGGGGAGCTAGAAGAGGATGGTGGGCCCAGGTGCCCACCCCTCGCACCTAAGATGCAATGGGGGAAACCTTCACCATAGGGACGTTGAATATCGCTGGACTCAAGGCCTCCCTGTCCCAGGCTAGGAAACTGAGTTTTTTACAACGCAATTTACCTGTGGATATCCTGGCCATCCAGGAGTCCCACTGTCCATGAGGTTCTGAGGAAGCTTGGAAAACAATGCTCCTCCCATCCCTATCCTTTTGGTCAATGCACTGTGGGGTGCTAATTTGGAAAAATAATTTTTTCAAATTTTTATCCTCTGAAACATTCCTAAATGACAGAGTGCTTGTTGTCACCTTCTCGTGGGTTGATGTAGAACATGCAATCATCAACATCTATGCCCCAAACAGTGCACACGAGCATCAGGAATTTTTCTCATCAGTCAAATCCCTCCTGCTACCCCCAGACTCCTTCATAGTTGGTGATATGAACTGTTGGCTAAACACACCAACGGACTGGTGGCCTTCCTCACCCCACGCCCCTCAGGGTCACGTAGAACTACACGTTCTAAAGGCCACCCTTGGGTTAATGGATGCGCTGCCGCGGCATGCCCCACTGCTCAAAAACATGAAACGGCCCCACGTCCACAACGGCCAATTAAGGTCCATGACCTGCATTGACATTATTCTAACACCGGCGAAATTCCAACCCTACATCTCCCACTTCAAGACAACAAAATTGGAATTCTCCGACTATCAACTGGTCTCGCTAACCTACCACCTACCTGTCACAGCTGCTAAGGCCCCACATTGGTACAAAATCCGCCCCCCAAGCTCGGGTCACTAGGATTTTCCACGTGGGTAGAAGAGGCAACTATGGCAAAAAAGTTTTTTGCACCATTTTGCGCGGACCCCATTTCCACATGGGCAACTTTCAAAAATGACACCATCCTCCACTCTTGCCATCTCTCCTCCAGACGCTCATGAGCCACATCAGCGGTTATCTCGCGCGCTCTGGCAGAATTGCACACTTGGAGTCCAACATCCCAGTTACAGGATACAGCTCTGCATGGGGATGGAAGTGGGTGGAGGCAGCTGCCCACCTCAATGCACTCAAAAGACAACACAAACATCAGGTTTGTGTTCAGTACAGGGCCACATGCATCACAAAAGGCGACAAGTGCACCGCACATTTCTTTAAAAAATTTTCGCACCATGCCAGAGCGTGGCCTGCACACAGGTGCAAAGATCAGATAATTCCATTGCAGACACACCGGCTGAAGTGGCAATTGAAATGCAACAGTATTACTCCGAGTTGTACCACTCCAACCCAATTCAGCCAGCCAAAGTGGCAGAATTTCTTGACTGAGCCCACATCCGCTCCATTTTCTGATACCCAGAAATAATGAATTTAATTACTACAAACAAATTATGGACAGCCATTTGCGGTGCACCAAACTGAAAATGCCCAGGCCCAGATGGCATTCCATATGAGTTCTACAAAAATATTTCAAATATATATCCCCATTGCTGCTCGCCTCACTTAACCAAAGCCTGATGGAAATGCGCCTCCTACCAGGAGGACATGAGGCCTTCACTGTACACTCTTCATGAAAGGAGATAAGCTAGACTTAGCCAACTGGCGCCCCATTTCTCTAACAAACACAGACACCAAAATTTTAACAAAAATCATGGCTAACCATTTAGGGACTGTAGCATCTGCCACCATCTCCCCAGAACAATTTGGTTTCATCCCCAGAAGGTCGATTTGGGATAACGTGCACTCTGTGGCTAATGTAAATCAGTCCACAGCCTCTGGGGCACTTGTATTCTTGGACCAACAAAAGGCCTATGATAGAGTAAACTGGGAATACCTCAGGGCCTGCCTCCATCAATTCCGCTTACCCCTCGCTTCATCAACTGGGTAATGCTGCTCACAGAATCTGCAACAATGGCAGTGCGTGGCCCTGGCTTCCTAATGGAAGTAGTCCGCCAAAAAGAGGCTTGTGTTAAGGGGACCCCCTCAGCCCACTCTTATACAACTTCAGCATTGACCCACTACTGCGAAAATGTGAATGCCCAACTCACTGGGGTCCATGTGCCAGGCCAAGCCCCAGTCAAGATAATGGCGTTCGCAGATGAGTGTGTGGTGGGGGTGTCTATTAATCAAGATGCATGCGCACTTGAAGCTCTCATCCAGGAGTATTCCCGGGTAAGCAACGCGGCACTGAACGCTTCCAAAACCGAAATCATCCTCCTTGGTCAGTTTCAGAACTACTGGACCCCAGCAATTAGTTCCCAACCCAGCCCATCTGCTCGCCCACGTCCTCGACCTACTAATTCAAAACACACCGCCCCACTGGTGCTCCCCTTCGTGACACGCCCTACCATAGGACCAGTACACCATCTGGGCGTGTGGATGGAGGCAGGCGGATACGCGTCAGCAGTAATGGAGTGCCATATTCTGGATAACGTGACGAAGCAAATCGCCTCTCTCAGAGCCCACCCTACTTCCCTTACTGGAAGGTTTTTTTAGCCAGCTTTATGCTCCTCTCCAAAGTCTGGTTTGGAGCCCACGCCATCCCCTTCTCCCCAAGCTTCTACAAATCCTTGTACGCCTTGCTGCAAGGATGGCTTTGGTTGGGCCGCCTTCCACCAGTGCGGCTAGAGGTCATGTTTGGCCCCCAACATCATGGTGGCATGGGCCTGCTTGACTTCAAAGCCCATGCCGCCAAGATCCTGGGTACCTGGATTGTGGCTGTCACCACCCCTACACTCCCCTCCCAACACTGGTCCCGCACAGCCCGCTCCAACTTCTCCCGCGCCTTGGGCCTCAACAATCCATCGAACCCCCACTCCCTGATGAAATACCTCGCTTCACATACATCGGCCACAGGTCCTCACGGGACTAAAACCCACTACAAACGAATCCTCCTCTCCATGCGGAGCGATGAGTGGAGAATTCGTATTAGCGGACATACAACCCAAAAAGGCCGCCCCTCTCCTCAGTTCACACAAGAGGTACAGGGGCTACCCATCCATGATGGCGTGATCCCCATTCGACCCCATGTCCTATCCAGGGTGGACTACCTGGACATGATGGACATCCCTTACTCCATTGAGACCCAAAAAAATATCTGGAAATATGTACACCATCTTCTGTTGCAACCTCAAGTCCGCTCCCATGTGTGGCGCTTCCTGAGGCGGGTGTATTGTACAGCTGAGCGCTCTAACGCTTTACACTCATCCTGTGTCATGTGTGGCCAGTATGGAACGCTGTTTCACCGCCTGGAGAAGTACCCTACCTCTAAAGTGATATGGCGCGAAGTTCAACGTCTTCTGGGCCAGGATCAAACGCATCCCTTCAGTCTGTCAAGATATATGTTCGCTCTATCAATGGCCTCCCCCCTTCTGCCCTCCCTTCATGCTTTGGTGGTTGCAATCGCCATGTGGACCATCCACACGATTGTCTTAGATGCCATCGCAGGCTCCACCCCCACCCTCCCAGAAGCTGTCCACAGATTCCAGTCTCATTAGGTGGACCACTCTCAAGCGTGGATGTTTGGATACCTCCCATCGCGTCACCAACAGCTGGTCTCTTCCTGGTTCCCAGTCTGGTTCATCAAATCAGACCCCTTCCTCCACACGTGCTCAATTGTGGCTATGGCCCCTTCACACGTTTCCTCCCCCTCCTCATAAGTGGCGTTCCCGCTGGCAACAAGAGATAGCATCGCTTCTCTGGGGTGCCTCCCCTGGTACTAAGTTTTGTCTCTTCTGAGTCATATTCGGAAGTGTCTGTCCCATGGTCAGCCTTCCCCGCAATAAAAAAAAGAGGAAAACGTTAGGGACACATTTTCTGACTCTTTCCGTTTAGGTCTCAAGGATGTCCAACAATGGAATCCTAGTCAGGATGGGGAAGACCATTGCTGCCAAGATGAGGATGGGTGATTCATTGGCAACGGTCGCTGTTTCATTGAAGAGGTGTCAACTGAGGGTTAGACGACTGAATTCCCACTATAAATTCCCTAGGATTCACTTATAATAAAAAACAGATAATTAGATCATATTACAGATATACAGTTCTATAGTTTTTCATCCAGTATATAGTTTAAGAGTAATCTTTATCAGCTTTCAATTTGTTCTATTGTTCTCAAGGATAATATTGCTGTGTGCAATAATTGGGAGACTCTTTTGGGAAAAGAGTAAAGATCTGAGTGGGGATCTAGAGATGAAGGAGAAACAATTGGGGATTGTACCAACTGTGTGTTAAACTAAAGAAACTGTCACTAGGGAATCTCAGAGAAGATTGGGTTGGACAGTACAAGGGAAAAAAATCCCTATATCAAGACATCTCAAGTATTTTGAGCAGGAATACTGGTTAAGCGTTGTGATGAGATCTAAGGATTCCACTCAACTATGTATAATAGTCGTCATACTATTATCAACTGATAATATCAAATACTATACAACGCGGACAGATTGCACAAGGACTGAACCTGTGTAGTAATAAGTCGTAGGGGTTATTTATAAATAATAATCAAGACCTATAAATTTTTTCAGGGGTGAAGCAGAAGTTGAGGATGAGCCCCCTGATCCACCCTAGCCTTCCACCATGATGGGATAAGCGGTTCCTGCTGTCCTACCTGGTTGGTTCAGTTCGCATTTTGTGTGTTATCCGCTCATTTTGGGTGGTTCATTCATTTTGTTTGATGAGGATTTATTTGTTAGCGTTTCAAGTTTTGATAGTATCTGACCCCTGGTCAGCTTACCTCGGTGAAATAAAGAGGTTTCAGATAAGTGAAGATGTAAGGTTGGTTCCTGGTGGTGTAATCTGACTACTTGCAAAAAATTTACAAAGATGTATGGATAAATATATGCAAAAAGAGCTTAGTGTGACATACTTTAACTTGGTCAGTATTGAGAGTTGCACTAGAACATAGACCCATCATTAGGTTTGGCGCAGAAAGTGTTTGTCTTTCATAAACTCGTCCATCCAGGAAAAATGCCCCAGTTATGAAGAGTTGGAGGTAATTGAAGAATTACAAGGCTTGTAATTGATAGTGGTTAGTGGAAGCGGTGGGGAGTTCACCTCCATAAACTCTGGTAATAGAAAATTTCATGATGCAAAAGGGTTCCTACATGCATTTTAACTCTCCAATCACCAAGATGGGCATTTTCATGGTAGAAAGAGATATTATGATAAATCAATATTTTTCATTGCAGTTGTAAAGTTTTCTGAGGACTCAGAGATACATGGAATGGTGAATCAGAATTTTTCAGGACAAGGGGGTAAATTTTAAACATAAAAGCACATGTATAGGGAAACCAAAGTCCCTGGCGTAGAGATTTTAAATAATTACTAAATAAACAATATAGGTAAAAACTCCTTAACCCCAAACAGTGCTACTGACACATCAGTGTTGTTGAAAGTTCATGCCGCTATGCTACTGATGCATTAACTACTCTGCGATGAGTTTATTTACTTTTTTAACTCTCTGTGTATAACTAATGATAGAAAATAAAGTAATCTATTCCTATCATCAGCTATACACAGAGAGTTAAAAAGTAAAAACACTCAGCACAGGGAGGTCAAAATTTGGTCAAAAAGTTAGCACTGAAAGAGCTAATTGCCAATAATTATTGATATTTATTATATAATAACGGCAGTTAAATGTATTGCAAATAATTAATGATCACTTTTTTCCATAGGAGCAATATCTATGAGGGATAATGTACTAATTCTCTGGGAAAAATTGCCAGGAAATTCTGAAACAGGATCATATCTAATTCATTCTCCTTGATTTTGGCAGCATCTTACAACCTTTTCTGAGTCTAGGTATTTTATATTTAATATTATGTTTGGGCACCAACAGTGGTGGAAGTCAATCCTATAGATTAGGTTTAAACACTGTCATCAGAGGTGATCAAACTTTCAGATTGGGCTAAAATATCAAAAATGTTGTTTCATCAACCATTGAAAAGAGTTTCTCACCATAACTGGCCTCCGCGTCAGTGTCAGTATATAGTATTAAGTTATTATTGGTTACCTTGTCTCAGCACCTCCCAATTATGGCAAAAATCAAGTATAACGGGTCTTTAACCCCACGGTGCAACCTTCACATCCCTAGCACTATAATTACCTCGCCCCTACGGCCAAATAAATTTGTATACTTCATTATATAATTGATTGCCTTGTAGAAGAGAAGAAAAAAATCTCTATTAGTAAATATATATTCTCCTCTTCCATTTACTAGTGTTTTGATTGTAATAGACTATTTGCTATCTTTTCTTTAAATTTCTTTGAGGTTTATGCTATAGCGTCCTTGTCTTTCCCAGTTATCAAGCACTTGACCCAAAATACTCAGTGCTATTAAATTATAAAGTATCTTGCATTCTTAGGAACTAGGATTTGATTATATAAATAATGGTTAAATTTTAGAAGTGATTCTGGGTTTACAATTGTCTGAAAGATACTACCAAAAAACAAGACTACTAATCCATAAAGCCCTCAAGCCGCGTTCAGTACTAAAGCTATGGTTTGCTATCTTTCATTTTGAAATGACAAGTTACAAAAAAGGCTTTACTTCTATTTCTTATAGTATCTACCACAAAACAGATTACCTTCTTATAAAAATGTGAGCTAAACTGTAGTTTAAAAAATGGCGTCTAAGCGGAAGTTTCTACATTCCCCTGAAAACGCAACCTATCAAATAAAACCAGCTGTAGTGGCCTAAACTAGGAAAAAAATCCTTTATGGAACGCAAAACCCTGAAGGACGGGTTAGTAGATCTATATAACCTGGGTTGCTCAACGTCTTATGCACTTATACTTTACTGCAAACCTCCCAAATATTGAAGTAGGAGTTGACCAAACCTAATTCTCACCTCTGAATGTTTTTAAATCCTGCTTTCCACTATCAGAAGCAACTTTTGTGACTGCATAATGTGGAGATACAAAGAAAATGTGGTATTTACCAAAAAGTTTCATTCAACTACTTGAATTATATGAGACTGCTTCCATTTATAGTCATGATATTTGAAAAGCCATTTTGGATAACTGGTGATAATCAATGAGTTAAAAACAGACTGTTTAAACAATAATTTTAGTTGGTGGATATCTATGGAATGAAACCCTTACCAGATCTTGAATGCTTTTGCAAACATACTCCTACAATTAAGATAATATATAACTGAATTAATAGGCCAATTGCTTAAACAAAAGAGAACTTTTTTACATATTAAGGAGTTAATCATTTGGATTAAAAAACTAAATGAGAGAGCCAATTTACCTCAAAGCAATGTGATGTATACTCAAGAAGGGCCCCAGACCTGAAGGCCCTGAGGGATATTAAGACCAAAAGGGCTCTAAGGTCCAGAAGGAACACAATACCTCCTGGATTTCTTCACATATAGAACCATCCCAATACAAAGATTATGAGTCCCAAATTTGAGATTTGGAGCAACAATTGATAAAGGTGACCCATGGGAGCTGTATGAATATTGAGAAGAGGTATTTCAGTTCTAGTTTAACTTAGCATTAATCAGCGCCTAAATCATCAATATACATCATATGTTTAAACTTGACTACAAACAAAGAGCCCAGTATCTTGACTTATATACTAAGTTTGCCAAATAAATTTAAGAATCCAGATTCTAGAACATATCAAAAAGAAGAGTTATCTTAGAAATTTGATAACCAGGCTGCTGTAATATACGCCTCTAACTTGATATTAACACTAAGTCTTCTACATTTTAAATATATAGTTGGGGAAAAACCCCAAGAGAATCATAATTGTTATTTAATAGCTTGATCAAACCAGCATGCAGGCTGACTTCCCTTAAACTAATCTATCTGAAGCCGGGAGACCCCTACCCCAGCTGTACATGTCCTCTCTAGACCTGTCGTTTCCTTTAGGCCCTCTTTTAATAGAAAGTATTTCCTGGTACAGAAGATATCCAAACTTTTCTATATGTATATAAAGAAGAATTGGAACCGACTATTAGCAGAAAAAATGCTCAACATATTTAAACCAGCCTTGATAGCAGCGCCTGAGAATTAATGATGCCTTATTTTTATAAGGCATGCAACAAATGAGATCAAGTGAAAGCGTCCCTCATTAAGATTTTAGCAGCAATATGACCCTATATAATCAAATGCAGCCTTATGCGCATACCTCCTAAGAAGGGATAACTTATTTAAAATTTTCTAATCATTCTTATTATGAAGCTCAAGCCCTTTTCTCCTGTGATTGGGCTACACTGGACAAGGCAATAACTGGCATAGTATCTGCTTTCTTTTTTGACCAAACCTTATGGTACACTTTCAAGGAGTAAAAAATTTCTGCTTAATCAATTTTTGACGTCTAAAATCCATCACAGAATTTCTTGAACCTGAGATTCCCAAACTCATCAAAATAAAGGTCTTTGACCCCATATTCACGATTTCGAAAAAAAATTTAAAGCTTAGACCCAGAAGCAAAATTTATTTCTATTGTAGGCTCTTTGATCACAAGAAAAGTCAGAATTGGAAGAACAGATATGACAAGGCGGAAAAAAGAGGCGTCATCTTAAGTCGTGAAGACCCCTAAGATGATGAGTCTATGCCTCAGCAGCATATAAGAATATCTCAAGCCTGAGTGCTTCATAGTGTCAAATCCTGATGGTATTAACATATTCGACTCTTTAGTTGGATATAAAGACTTAGGTTCTTTGTATTCTTCTGCTTGGGAAAGCCCCCCAGTCACTTTTAATAAGAATGGTATATTAAGCTTTATCTATTTAACCCACCACTTTGGCTCCAACGTCACTTTTTTTGAAATTAATGGTACATAAGATAAAAGTCTTAGCCATTGTTGACACTAATTCCCCAGTAGATGTTATCTGCTTTCGTCTTAGTAAGCAAATTAAGATTAAAACCAATTGTAACCATGTCTTATAGTATGGAACCTTTGAGCCTTCCTGTATGAGATCCCATAGAGCTTTCTCATTGTTGTATATTGAATTTGGACCATTAGTGGTGTCCAATCAGACATTTTTTGGAAAATAATACCTATGACCTTCTCATATGCACTCAATTCATGATCAACTTCATCATCAAGATTAGTAATAAGGATCTATATTACCTTTTAAATTCTATAATACTGCTTATCATTTAGAACCTACCAATGGAAAAGGGAAAAGAAAGCCTCAAATTTTGTCTCATTAGAGAATTATAAGTTTATTAATTGCATTAAAACCAAGTTTTAGGCCTTAAACTAAGTTGCCCCCATCTTCAGTTAATTCATAAGAAGTGATAACATCTTTCTATCAACAAGGTCGTCATCCTTTAAAAGTCTCAACTTCTTGTTAATCCATATTAAAGCTACTTTGACTTCAGATCATCTACTGGAAGATTTGGGGGAAGCTAACCCATTAATACAAGGACCGTTGACCTTTCTCAGAATACAAACTTGGCGTATAAAGGGACTATCACTGTTTTGTTTGAAAGTTTTACCAATAAGGTTTAGAATATGACTCAAACCACCATATATCCTATGTTTGGACCCTACCTATTGATCAACTTGGATCCATCACTGGTTTTATAATCTTGATTAACTTAGAATGACTAATCTCCCATTATATTTTAGTGGAAATGAAGTTCAGTGATACTTTTACTTCTGAATAACAGCAACTGATGAACACCCTAATCAATTAATATGCCATAATATTACTTAAGATCCCAACAATTTCAATATGGTAAAGAGGGTGCAAAAAAGGTACAGAATGGTGATGCTCAACCTATTTATCAAGGTTTTACCAAAAGCCTAAAGTTGAAGAAGCTCAAGTGACTACAGAATGTAAAAAAGTTTTTAGAAGCTGGTCTGTTGTACCCTCTTAGAGCCCATGGACTCGTTACTACTATTATTTTGCAAGAAGGATGGGGTCTATTAGTGGTGATATTACCAATGGCTGAGAGTAGTAACTAGGAAAGATAGTAACCACTAACACGAACTGATGACTCCCTTTGAAGATTAGCAGGATCAAAATTCTTCTTCGCCATGGACCTTGTCAGCAGATATTGGTAAATCAAATTAACTCCTGAGGATAGAGAAGAGTGTGTATTAATTTCCAGAGAAGTGGTATTGTGCCACAAGGCTACTTGTGAAGGAAGCTCTACGTTTCCTGATAAGGTTGGTGCCTTAGTAAAGATATAATGTTCAAACATTATACAAAATATTCAAGTCTCTCATAGAATGGTTGGTTTTTTGACAGATTATTCTTATTTTTCCAAACTCTCCGAGTTGTTGGTTTATCTACTCTATAAGGAGGTCCCATTTCACTGGAAAGAGTTGCAAAACAGGCCTATGGTTTTTTATGTACTGCCCTTATGCTTGCCCCATATTAGTACACACTGAGCTTAAGAATCCCTTAATAATGTTTTTGTAACCTAGTGTTGTCACAGCTAGAGATTTTTTGTGCGACTTAATTCCACCTAAGTCAACTCACTCCATCGCTTAATTCAGCAAGACCCTGACCAGCAGAGAGGAATTGCAGCGTCACAGAGCAAGATATGTAGATGTTTTGCTATCTATCAAACATTTCCATCCTCTATTGCATAAAAAACTATTTCGCTATTGTAACTGATCATGCCTCACTAATCTGGGTGTAACAGATGAATGATTTTATGAGCGACTTACTCAATGATCCCTTAGCTACAGAATTATGATTTTCTATTTTTAATTGTGCGAAAGCTATGCATCAGAACGCGGATGGGTTGTCTCTTTTATCTATAATAAATTTATATGCTTCAGAAAGACTAGATTACAAGCTGTTTGGACGACCTGACGTGTGGAATCTAAAGGTCCACAAGGTTCAGTAGCAACTAAGAAGAATGATTAATCATATCCAGATCAAGGAAGGTTTGCTATATAAACGTGTAGGGATGGCCTAGTTACCTACATATGCCCCTGTCTATGGCCAATAACATCATAGAAGCGCAAACTACCATAAGACATGGAGCTTTGCAAAATACTTAGCAGTGGCTTTAGGATCATTGTTATTGAGAAGCCATGACTTTATAAATGATGTACTTGATCCCGGCCTTATCTATACAATTCATGGCTGATTCAATATGATTTATCAACATCATGTTGTGGGCCAACTTCTCTCATTGCCAGTGTAATTATTGGCATAATATATTCCTCACTGACTGCAATTAATAGTCATTGCTATATCTTATTCACAATAGTCACTTCAAAATTGCAGAAGTCATGTTGGTAGTATTTTAGACAGTTAAAACAACCGCCTCCTTCCTACAAAAACAAGTATTTACCAAAAATGCAAGCCCAGCTGTTCCTTCTAATTGGATAAAGTACAAATTTTGTATCTAAAGTGGTGGCAAAATTCAGTAAACTGATAAGAACTTATCAAGCCTTTGATCCCACCTATTATCCTTCTACTAACGGGGCAGTGGAGCGAGAAAATGGTACACTTGTCTATACTTTGTAAAATGGCACATAATAATCCATCCCAGTGTGATGAATACCTTCTAGGAGCCCTGATGACTTATCGAGTAAGCTATAAAAAATTATCATTATTTCCCCCATTTAAGGCCTTTATGGTAAGGATCCCATGTTACCCTCCAGCATCCAATCATATTGAATTCCTCTAATCCTGATATTGCTAATTTAATATGTGAAATTGACAGATGAGATCTTTAAACTACAGGCTCTTGTGGAGAAGTTTTAAAGAAGTATTAGTAGAAATAAGCCAAACAGTTCAATACTTGGAAGCCTATTTTCCTGAATATCAGTTAAGAGATTTAGTACTATATTACCACCATTGGTCTGGAGGAAGAGCTCATAAATTCAATACTATAGTCTGGACCCTAATGAGTGATTTACGTCCTGGTCGAATACTTTATTGCTTCAGTCAATATGAGAACTTCTGTCAATTGGGTTAATAGAATGGTACTTTAAAGTTGTGAATTCCTGTCAAGACCTTGAGGGTGGCGTTATCAGGAGAGATGATAATTAGATTAGAGCAGATTTTTGCTAAAAAAGATGATGAATCAAACCTCAGTCAATGGAATTTACCAACATATTAATTTATTGATCAGGCATTAATTACAAAAGCAAAAAGTCTTTTCAGATTATGTAACTCCCCACAGTAGCTAAAAGATTAATTAATTATAAAACAATTAAAAATCTCCTTTTCAGATTTCTAAGCTCTTGTTGCTTAAAGTCATAAAATTTGGAATGGAATCATGTCCCAGAAAAGATTTATAAAAACCAATTAATTACACAAGTACTTTTTATATTGCTCCTTGTCTAATTTACATTGCCAAAGTACACGTTTGCCCTAGTAAAGTAACATTACATTAGAAAGCCCACTGACGCTATAACGAATACATTTATAGACTTAAGAGAAACTTGATAACAAGCTCAGAAATTTGACTGAAGCTTATATCTGAATTCTATCTGGCATCAACAGTGTTAAGGAGGTAGCCTAGTATTAGATCCTATGACTGGATACTCTACATGACATATATAGTTAGGATACTTAATGAGACATGAGTTCTGCTTGAGAGTTCCCTTAATTTTGATAGAGAAGTCAAATATTAATGAACGTAACTATTAAAAGGGAAGTATATTGCTACTTGTTATTAAACTAAACTTTAAAGCTTTTTGCAATAATTGAAATCTGATGAGTAACACATAACTTATGAATTCCAAAGTTATTGCAGGTGCAGTTATTAAAAGATTACCAAACCTAAGAGGTAATGAAAAGTAAGCTCCTATACATAGTGGGTTGTGACCGCAGTTCCATATTTGCCTTTAGATATTAAATCAATAGCATTTTAAGTTCTGAATGAGCGAAGAAGAAGTAACGTTAACTGAATAGCCATTATCTACCTGGATAAAACTTTGAATTAATGGACCATCACTCCAATTCAAACAATGGAGGATCAAAATAGGGGATATGCATCTAGTAGACAGTCAGAGGAAGATTGCGGTGAGAGTTATAGATGAGGTTTTCATACTGGTCAAATTTTGAGAACTTTTTAAATTTGTTTTAAATTTTTATTGATCATAGCTTGGCTATTCTGGCGGTACTGACAGTAATATTTTTATTGGGTAATTTCCCAATCAGGAGTAAAATTAATTTAAGCCTCTATTTCCTTAAATACGGGGTGGGCACATCAATTTCAACTGGATCATCCATTGCAATCAGCTAGAACTACTTGGTACTGAAATGGTAATTTGAGGCAAATAAACTTCGTTAGCATATGAAGCCTCTTGCCCTAAGCTTGCCAATCTATTACTGCTTCATACTAAGGGAGATGGAAGCAGCTTTCCACGGTATAATTGGTGTGTTTGCAATAGACACAAATTATGAGTAAAAATCTCACAAGGAGCTACAGCTAAGACGTGGGCGAGTTTTAGGAGATGAGGAGGTAAGGCGATCTTAAAAAGATCAGGGATAGCTTCTATAAGAGCTTTATTGATGTGTAGCAGAAAAATAAGGTTGTGGTTGACAGTCTTAAGATACAAACGAATATTAGGTATTGAGCTTAACGCAGAAAAGGCAACAGGAATGGCATCATCCAAGGGAAGTCCTACTCCACAGCAAGAGTTAGAGCATAGAGATAGAAAATGTAAGCAAACTAATAGATGTAGTTTCCTTTATTTAGTTTTTTCCAAAAAAATTTCTGTTCTATGGTTAGATAGTTTTAAGTCACTTTCAAATTCTCTGATTAAGGCGGCCTTATTATTAGCTAAAATGCAAAAATTTAATAGTTCCATAAATACGTTGCCTTAGGCAATAAGACTAAGGCAAATGTATAGGTGCTTTAGCTTATAATAATTAGTAGCTTCCTTTAAAGCACTCTTTTAAATTCACAATAAAAAAATAAAATATTTATCAGGAAAAGTTTTTCCCTTGGAAAAGCTATTATTTAAGTTGCCAGAATAACTCTGAGTGACCACATGGATTGATGTGAGAGTTATAAGGTCAGCATGAGAGGATAAAAACGCTTAATATTGGTGCAGTTAGATGGCGTCATTTTGGCTGAGCAAATACTACATTATAAATAAAAAGGTAAATTCAATCTGATAACGCTAAGGGCTCTATTGGAGGTGAATGTTTGATTTAGATGTCAAACATCATTTTATAAACCAGAATTCTCTCCTTGAAATCAAGTTGGTGTTGTTTGATAGTAATGATACGCTGCTCCAACCCCTGAATTGGGAGGGGTAAGAAAACAAAGACACAACTTTATCATGATTGGCTGATAAAGAAACTTCCGCATTTAAGGCAAGCCCATATCAATTAAGTTCACTTCCTCAAGTGACGCGCCCTAACTAGGCATCAAGTAGTTTTACTTGGTGCATTAAGAAGTTGTATGTATTTTCAAGAACCCCAAAACAGATACTAAATAAAGGGCCCAGATCTGTCAAGACTTCTAGTGTATTCTGGTACACCAGTGATTCTGGGTGGGTCAATTTCACTAAAAATCTTGGGGTACAAGATCACCAGGCATACTGGAGGGACAAAAAATCTTAAATTTTACAACGTCTTCCCAGATTTAATGGATTAATTCTCATGATGGTTGAATATCCCAAAATCTCTCTTAATATTTATGTAATATTGTATCTCAGCTGCACTGTCACCCATTTAGTTATGGTCTAGTTCACTTTTCATTAAAGTAAGTAGAGATTTTGGAGAAAAAAATATGATTATTCATTCATCTAGGCAATCTAATTGAGACTGCATGTCATTCTGGAGCTGGAAGTTCTCAAGTACAGTACGTGATTCTCTCTTTTAAAAGCGAAGTTGTAAAATTCTACAAGTTGGGTGAGTAACATTACTGAAAGGATGAGTGCCGGAGAAGTATATATTAATAAGAGCTTTTTACTTTGAACAATGTTATAAGGCTGGATGATAAAATTGTCACAAATAGCAGTTGGTACATCTTACTCCAACTTGATTAATGGCAAGAGTAACAGTAAGGTAAGTCCAAATGAAACGGCATGATTAGAGCTCTTTTATAATTAGCTCTTCCTCCTGGTTATAAAGCCCCTTTTATAAGGAGCTGAACAGAATCCAAGAAGTCCAAATTTTTAGCTAATAATGGTCACCAGATGGAAAATAAATTTTCACTTCCAAAAAGGCTGGTAGATGAAGATTACTCAACGCGGCTAAAGGTTCCATAAATTAGTGTAATCCATCCACTTACTAAGGCGAGTAGTTTCACTGAAGGAGAAAGAGTCTGAGGCAGAGCCACTGTTGCTTCCTAATTGTTGTTAAGGCTCACTAACGGCTCATGGACACCTGGAAGGAAGTTCCAGAATTTATATGGGACATGAGGAAGAGATATCGCTGTTGTTGCAATTGAATGTACAACATGGCAAGATGATACAGGTAGCAAGAACTCAATTAGGTATAACCGTATGAAGACAGTATACCTCAAGAAAATGTGTATATAGGACATATATTAAGCCCTTTTAAAATGTAAGCTCTTAATTCCCTCTGTAGTCTCGTATGCTACTTTCATCATTAAAGATACTTTGTGAAGGTAAAACATAGCTTCTCTAATAGTGGAGATTCATTTATATTAGATATGTTGAATTGCATTTCTACATCTCCCATTTCCAATTTGAGACCCCACAATACATATGCTGAGGCTTTGAAATATGTCCAATGTATCATCCTTCTCCGCAGCACCTGAACATTCTGGGGTTTCTCATTTTTAGTCTGCCAATAGGCTATTGATGCTGTTGCAGGGGTATGGTGGTCCTTGGGCTGAAAGGCAGCTAATATTCCTTAAGGTAAGGCAAAGATCAGTTGATGGAAACATTTACGGCGGAATTGGCGGAGTAATTTTGATAATTACTGGTTAGTGGAAAGTAACTAGGTTTATGAGTCAAATGTCTGGCAACAAATTGATAAGTATCAATTTGTCAAAAAATGGTGTAAATTTTTAATGCGGTTTTGTATTTTTAGAGATTTGTTAGCAACTTTGAGGGACTTTCTGAAAGCAGATCAATGTGGATTAATCTTGTGAGAAACCAGATGGCATAAGAGGTAGACTTATTAGTACTCATATTTTAAAAAAAGTGGGTGGGGGAAGTGGTGAGATCTATAAGGCATTAGAGTATCAATGAAGTCAAGATCATATGGTTGGTCAAACTCAACTATAAAGCCTTAATTACTGTTTTTGATGTTGTTGGAGCTAACTGCCTACCAATTTATCAGAGTTTGAACTGAGCTTCAGTCTTATAGCTGACATCATTACCTTTTACTGACATTTTATTCATACATAGCAAAGAAATATAACTCTAAAAGGTGGATTGAATATAGGATGGCAAGGGAATGATGATCAAGAAAACCTCCTTCATTTCATCCCTGTGGTAATTGCGCATAAACCATATAGCACCTTAAGACCTTCTATAGATTGTATAAATCTAAAAAATGTAACATTACCGGATCCATACCTTCTTCCTCTTGAGGCTGTTATTGGTCAGGACATTTTCAAATCTAGGTTCTTTAATAATTAACCTAGTAAAATATTTCCATTAAGTGAGGGTCAATTATAACCAGGAATGGCTAACAGCGATCTGAACACTATATATAATCTAACCAAATAAGGTAGTGTCATCTATATTGCAGATTGCGCCAATGGGTTTTATGCGCCTCATTAATAACACCCTGGGGAATCTAAGATTTACCTTCACAGTGGCATAAATCAATGTCATAATAATTTGCTCACAAATGCAAAGAAACATGCTAAGGATGTAGTGGCTGTGGCTGCAGCTCTTCACATGTATTAGGCTTTGCCATTGTGTGATAAAAGCTGCAATTTTGGGTTTTTAATTTTTAGTATTTTTAATATCAATAACTTATATTTATTATCAGAAATTTATTAATTAATGCTTTGTCAAGTCAAAGGCCCAAAATCATAATTGACTACGTATTTTAATATCTTTATCGCTTAATGCTTTATTGGGTCAAAGGCCTAAATTTCATTATTATCTCTCATTAAAAGAATTAGTTGAATTCAAATAATAATGACAAATATCCAAACGAATGGTCTTTATATTTTTGCTCTCTGACAACCACTATCTGATAAGTTAAGCGATTTTTTTAATCATGCATAAACCTTATCTTTCCTAGTATCATTAAAGTAATATGCAATATGTTTATAAATTAACTTTCTAGCCTCTTAGCTTATTTTAAACCTGAAATAAAACTTCTTTTAGACCTCTTTACCTTAAGCTAGGGTAAGTCCCTTCATATCTATAAACTAGGGCCAATGAATCTTGAAGGTTAAGTTTCATAATCGTCCAACCCTAGCAAGCTTTTAAGGACTGGCTTTAAACGGTTTGTAACACCATCTGCAGATCACGCGGCCTGACAAATAGGCTAGTTTTTTTCATGAAGCCATCCATGTTGAACTTTACAAGAACAAGGTTCACTTAATTGGTAATCTGATGATAAAAGATGGTCACACTATCACGCTACTAAAATCGGAGAAGTTTACCATTATTGCTTCACTAATGTGACAATAAAACAGCTCAGCAGTTTACTTGGTCTGTCACCATTCTGAAATAGATTCATGTTAACCATCTCTGAGCTTTCATCACCCTATACACTCCCTAACTGGAAAAATTGAGCTAAGTGTTTGTAATCCTAAAATGTCAACATGTTCTAGAAGCAATAAAGGATCTTTTTACAATTGATATTGTTCTACATTATGATGACGAAGAAAAGACTTTTATTGTGGCTTTTAACGCCTCAGAAACGGCTGTGAAGCTGTTTTACTAAAAGAGCATGATGAGCTGGAATAACAAGTGGCGTAATTTTCCAGGAAGTTTATTATAGATGTGCGTTCATGGGAATCTATTAGAAAGAATTTGGTTGCTATCTCTTGGACACTAATGAACTGGTGTTACATGTTTCAGAGGAGAAAAACATACTATGGTCGTTTGCAATGACTATAGATCGCTCACATATTACTGCAATTACATAATTGGAACATAGAATACTAGGACCCACGGCATTAAGCTTAAACTTCATAATAGTTTTTAAGAATTCAACCCACATCTTGCCAGATTAACTAAGATGCAAGTCTCTTATGGGCCCTGACTTTAAGATGCTTATAATTTAGTCACTGAGATGTCTCCTGCACAGAAAGTGATCTTCATCCACCCACCAAAACCACATAGCTCTCTCCCCATCGCTCCCAAGTCCAAATCCCAGGATACCGTACTACTCTAAAGGTCCCATCTTCTCTAAAGCTGCTGGTCAAATAAGTTCAAGCAAACCAGTCCCAATCTTATCTGTAGTTTACAGGTCCTTCCTGATAGCTGTGCTGGAGTCGAAAATGTCTATCTTTAAAGGTTTATCTCTTTACAAAAAATGATGCTGGAAAAGCCCCTTTATGTCGTTTTTCAAGTGATGTGATTTTTGTTATTGAGTCTGGGTTACCTGCAGCGTGTTTCCCGCGCCATAAGAGAACATCATGATCCTCTACTATGGGTCTCCATGATATGAATTGATGAGTAGCTTGATCAAACGTGAGTATGACAGAAATGATTCCTGAAGGACGTTCTTTTTTTAGCACTAGTGGTGCCCAACCCAAAAGAGGGAGCCTCCTTGCATCTTTTTCTGCAAATGGGCCAAATAAAAGGGATTATTAGAGATAAATAATTTCCTAATATGGCAGATAAGCTAACAGACTAGGAAGCCATATCAAAAAGTGAGGAAGCTTTGGGACTGAAGGACGTTCTTATGAGGTAGAGGGCTAACTTGCGCACAATTTAAATCTAATAGGACAGGGCGATATTATTTCATCCATACCCTCTAACAAGCAGCAGGTCCTTAGACCTTATTTGGAGTGGATTATATTGTGAGCTTGTCAAAGTTACAGGGGTTTGGCGCAGTCATTCAATAGTTTATCTTTCAATAAACATGCTTATCATCCCCTTCTTGTTGATGACTATAGCAGAGGACATTGTGCAGTTGTTTTGTCTCACATCTTTTCACTGTTTAAATTTCCTCATGAGGTGATCAGCGACAGTAGCTACATTTTACCTCTAAGTTTTGGGAAGCTCTGTGTAACATGCTCAAAATCAAGCCCTGTAGATTGTCAGCATACCATCTCGATATGGATGCTGTATGTAAAGAACAAATAACTTCATGGATTAGTACCTCCAATGTTATGCCATTGCATTCCAAAACAAATGGGCAGCTAATTCCCTTGTGTATCAATTAACAACAGAACTCTCTACACTCATATACAGGGGTGTTGTATATGTACGCCATCTCAGGTTACATCTCGCCTTTACCGTTAGTCCCCCAAAACGCAAGAACATTACTTAGGCGGACAACTTTGTGGTGCATTTTCATAAGGTGCATCAATAGATACATAACCAGTCAATTAAAGCAACTAACAACGCCAATTAGTTTTATACAAGAAGTGCCGCAAAGACTCTGATTGCCATGTAGGTGACTTAGTAATGTGGAAGCAAAGAATTATAGCCTTAAATTTAAATGTCATAGATCAGCTTACAGATGGGATGGGCCATTCCCTATCAATAT
The DNA here is from genome assembly GCA_022478985.1 of Massospora cicadina. Classification (NCBI taxonomy): domain Eukaryota; kingdom Fungi; phylum Entomophthoromycota; class Entomophthoromycetes; order Entomophthorales; family Entomophthoraceae; genus Massospora; species Massospora cicadina. The sequence goes on along the minus strand of JAKSZP010010538.1, from coordinate 173,391 downwards.
ATTCTTGAAAAATGGAGCCTTCCACATAAAAAGTCAGAGCATTGTAAGATCTACACATCCTTTCAAGAGTTATCTTATCTCCTTTCAAAGGCAAAAGCCCAAAGGAAGTTGAGCCCATTCTGGTTAAAGAAGCACCAAAATCCAAAATTGAGAAGATCTTGGATTCACAATGAGTCAAGCGATACAGTATCTTGTGTCATGGAAGGGATACCCTGCTAATATGATCAGCTGAGTCTTGTTAACTCTCAAGTTTTCCAAAGTTATTAAACGTTATGTCAAGAAAAGGAACGCCAGGCCAAAAGAGAATAAATAAATTAACGGAACTTTAGGTAAGTCCTAGCTTGAATTAACCTCACTTGAACTGTGGTTTGCAATCTCTAGAATGTCATTGCTGGCTATGATGGCCCTCTTGGCAGAGGTATAGTGGCCAATTCAATCTCTTTGCTTTTGGGGTCCTGAAGTTGCTTACAAGCAGATCCTTGGCCTTCCCTCACCTAATTGTGGTGGCTGAATCGCAGATTAGTGTTTGTGGAGTAGAGATACAATATTAAGAAAGGTTTTGATGTAGTAGAGGGTGGAACGCAATACTAAGTAAAGCACCTTTTCTTGATCCCAAAAATGAAAGTATTGCTGATGTAGTTGTTGATCGCTTTATTGGAAAAATCTTAAACAGTCTATACCTTCTTTGCAGAAACTTGGTACACTGCCTTCATGATTAAGACACAATGGAATATTTGACTAACCTCTCCATTGGTGGTTTTATCAGCCATGATATCCTCTTTAAGAGTGTCGCTTCTGAGCAGATAAAGCTGGCTACTGTATTTTCTGCTCAGATTTACTTCTAGACTGATTAATGAAATTTACTATAAAAATTTAGATAGTAGTTATACAACAGGGTAAACATGAGAACGTGTGGTATAAGCCTCATTTATTTAGATGAAAATGAGTTAATTATACCTCAAAAATTCTAAAATAAAATATTGATAGTAAAAGGAAAAGAGTAAATGCAAATTGTAATTTTATCATATACTTCTAATAAGGCGCTTTTGCTCTTCCTCTTCGGTTCCAGCATACCTTTTGATAAGTTCAAGTTTCTATAGCTCAATCATACTGTGGAGATCCCTGAGATAGATTTTTAATATTTCCTTCTGTAATCCTTACTTCAGAATTAGATGTGAAAATAAATACTTGGGTTAAGACTTGTTACCTTTTATGGATAATGAGATTTGTATTCAGTTTATGGCGCCATTCTGAGGTGTTTAGATTCAGGGTCAAAAACAGCATTGATATAATTGTTCACCTAATTTAGTTGTTTTCACATTAACAGGCCAGCCAGGGGAAGCTAGTATCAGGTGAAGCATCAGTAATTCTTCTGTCATCATCAGCATTTTCTTGAAGTCTCCATCTTTGAGCGTTCAATGTTTATTTCACCCACCCTAAAGTATAAGAGAGGCTTAGAATTTATAGTCGGCGTTTCAGCTATACAGTAAATGCTTTTTAATTTCCTTAATTGACGTCATTTTGGCCAATTGAATTTATTTGGGCTGTAACGATCTATAAAAAGGTTCATCTCTTCTTCCACAACTTGATCTTTTTTTGTAAATTTGATGTTGTTGGGAGTTAGAGATTTTCTATCTAAGAGCGATATATAGCTTAATACATATTTTTGATCTCATCCATGATACTTCCCTTCTAAGTGAATACCGGAAGTAGGACCCAAGTGCCAGGCATTTACTCTGTTAAATTCTTAGTTAGTATATCGTCTCTACTAGAGTATTCAGCTACTCTCTTGATCAGAATAGTTGCAGAGAAGATCCAGATGTCTTGAAAGTTCTTGGGTTAGCTTACTCATACATGGTAAACTAGAAACCTAATCCCTATGAGGAATTCTAGTAAAGTTACTCATCTCTGACTCTCTGCTTGGTTCCTAATAATAGTGACACAAAGCTCTTGGCTACTTCCAATAAGATTTTAATCACCATGTCAGACAACTCTTGTTGATAGTTTCCTATAGTTAGGTTCTTGTGCTCTGCGGTAATCACTTGAGCTAGCAAGTTGGGTAAGGATGTTTCTCTTCCATATAATGCCTTGAATGGCGAAATATTTATAACATAGTAATAGCTTTGTCAACAAGCTAGTAGCGCAGATGAAATAAGGTTTCACACTTGATTTGTAATTTATGAACATTTTCTTTTAAAATCCTCTTAGGTTTCATTCAAACTTTCAACACTTCCATTTGATGCCAGTGTGAAGGGGGTATTAATTGATGTCTCAATACTAGCAAATACATGAGCTTTCTCATTATGTATAAGATAAATTTATTTTAATTGTCCAATAGCATAACTTGTAGCATCCATGTCAGGGTTAAAAATAATTATATAGAACTCTGTCTATAGATCCTGCAGTGTAACTCTTGAATTTTGCTTCTTTGACCCACTTGATAGAATCAATTGCTACAATAATGAACTTGTTTTATTTAAGGCGAAGATAAAGGTACTATCCTATCTTAGATACTTTGTAAAAAAGAGCTGTTGGTGGAATTAGATGATACTCAAAATCGCTTAATTTGAGGGGTCTGAGTCTTACACAGGGTACACATAGACCCAATGTTTGACGTACTTCATATTACATTAATTCTAAATAAAAAGTCTTTCAGGTAATCTGATGTCAAATGGGAATGTTCATGACCAATGTCAGGATTCGCCCTCTTAAAGGTGAAGCCTCTTACTAGGGGCTTGACTCTATTATTTAATTTTTAGAATTTATTGAGATGTGCTCGTCATTTACTTAAGTTGAGCGATCTTAAAGTATTCATAATCCTTCCCAAAAAATCTTGATATTAATTTTTATGTGTTTATTAATCTAAATAAGTCAGAGATTGATCCTAATAGTTGGTTCAAATTAAAGTGATTACTGGTGACTTAAGCTAAGGAGAATCGAACTATTATTTATCTATATTTACAAAATCCTTTTTATTGGCAACCTAAGCTGACAGTTTTCTCTAAGCTAAGCACCAATTACTTAGTAATTTCCCTATCTCCTCTGCTACCTTTTACTTATCTTTCCTTTAGCTTATCTACCATCTGCCTATTCTGAACCCTCTCTCCTGTCCCATTTTTATACTTGAGGTACTATAAATACCTTGAGGCTTTATCTAGATAAACATCGTTTATCAAATTCTCTTAGACCTATTGTAGTTACTTTTTCCCTAAGAGCCTACTAACCCACTGGGCGCTTTGGGGCCCTGAATCATCTAAGGGCTGGTTAGGCTTTTATCCCCATGTCCTGACAAAATGGTGCTCCCTGCCAGGTGCCTCAAGCTCCCCATGTGACTACAACCCAGGAAGGAGGAGGAGCGATCATTGCCACGGGCATACAGCCCAGAGCCTACCCTGGGCCTCAAAACCCCAGGATGACCTACCCTGGCCCCTCCTCACTCTCAAAAGTGCTCAATGCCAGATTGAATAAGGGATTAAAAGCAAGGCGCTTACAATTTAGGACTCTACAAAGGTCTAAAGGCACCCCAAACACATCGTAGGATCAGGTGTAGCGACAACATCTGATAAGATCTTTATTTTTTTGGCTGGGTCACTTCCTGATGCAATTTACACTACTGATGGTCTTTATGGGGCCAAAACCCAATGCTTTTCTGTATTCTGGTCAACTGGCAACTAATACTGAGGATAGATTATAAAATATTTCTATAATACTATAGCTAATATGATATTTTATTTTTCTTAATATAACTAATAGCTAATCCAAGTTCCTGGGGCCAATCTTTAATGTTTTAAGGGTTACTAGTGACTCAATGCTGAGGACAACCCACAATGCACTACCATAAATCAACGATGATAAATTTCAAGTAGGATAAAACATTTAGTTGCTCTCTGCTGCCTATGTTCTTACTGGCAAATTATTCCGATGATCTTTCTGGGACCTCTTGTTGCTGCTGGCTACACTGCTGATGACCTTTTTAGGGGCAATCCAATGCTGGGGCCACTCCCCAATGTATCTTACTAGATCTTTTCGCTGTGTCCACGACAACTACCTTTGGCCCACACAACCCCTCCTTGGTTGTATCTCTCTTTATTTTTTCAAACTTCTTGGACACCCTAAACTCAATTGCTTCTGGTGTCCATGCTAAACTACACCCAGAAGAACTGATGACCTCCTCTTTGGCTTTGACCCCTAGCTGAGGCTTAGAGTGGGTTCTTTCAGGATTCGCCCTCTTATAGGTGAAGCCTCCTTTTATGGTTTTGACTCCTATAATATTTAATTATTAGATAATGCCAAGATGTGCTCCTCATTTACTTGAGTTGAGCTATCTTGAAGTATCAGGGGTCATTCCTGATAGTAAAATTAGTAAAAAAAAGTGTTTATTAATCTTTTTATTTTTATTTAACTGAGGCAAGCTGACCAGGGGACAGGCATTACTGAAAGAAAGAAATGACATGAAACCTGAACAGGGTAAACTCTGTTGAAGAAAGTTTTTCACCTCCAGATCGGGACTCAAATTTTTCTGGTTACGTCATGGGTAAGGTTTTAGTGTTATTAGACCTACTAACCGCCAATAGCTTCCTTTGGCTGGCACACCAATCGATGTGCAAAGGCCAGGAATCAAACCCGCAACCTTCAGGTTGGTAGCCATACACCCTTACTGACTCGCCTTCCACCCCCATGTTTATTGATCTTAATCAATTAGGGATTGATCCTAATAGTTGGTTCAAAGCCCTGTGATTACTGGCTACTTAAAACTGAGGAAAATCAAACTATTGTTCTATCTATACTTATAAAATCATTATTTAATGGCAACCTAAGATGACAGTTTTCTATAAGCTAAGCACCTATTACTTAGTAATTACCCTATCTCCCTCTACTACTTTTTACTTATCTTACTTTTAGCTTATCTACCATCTTCCTATTCTGAATCCTTTCTCATTTCCTAAATTTTAGCCCTGAGCTACTATAAATACCTAGAGGCTTCAACTAGATAAAACATCGTTTCTCATAATCTCTAAGTCCTATTGTAATTTATTTAGCCCTTAGGGCCTACTACTCACTGGGCGCTTTGGGGCTCTAAATTAACTAAGTGAGGGTTAGGATTTGAATCTCAAATCCTGACACCCTTGATGCTGTGGGATTTTAGTAAAAGTTAAATTTGATCGCTGGTCCATATGTAAGTGTTGGTCATATGAATGTTTTTTTCTTCTGAGGAGAAGATCCAGGTATCTAATAGTTCAAGGTTTTATTTTTTCTAAGATTCATGAATGATTAAATAAACTAGACCAGAAGTTTATCTTTACACTAACCTGAATTTAATCATGCCATCTAAGAAAAACCAACCCATTTCTATAGACCTGAGAGATTTGAAGGATGAAATTTTACCTCCAACCAATAGTAAACCAGAAAATAGCTAAAATAAATAAGAATGAAATTACTTAATATCCAATTCTTGGATAAGTTTTGTTAAATAATACTAATTAAAATTTCATTTGTGCAAATAACTAGTTGATGACCACTAAGTCAGAAGAGAGTAAAAAATCTTAGCAAGTTCTGATTGGCCAGAAAAATAAGAAATTTTTTTCTACAATTAAAAATGTAACGCTTGGATCAGAAACTTATCAATTTGTATAAGTATCTGGGTTAAAATTATGATGTTAATGAAAGTGAAACTTCGCATCAGATTAAGTGGATTAACACAATAATCAATAAGAGAATAGCAATAATCCTGTTGTAAAATTGGCAGTATGTGAGGGATACACTGAAGGGTTTTGGCACAGGGTTCAAACCACTGAGCGGCTAGGATCAACAATGTGAGGATCGTTGTCCTGAAAATAAAATAATAGACTTATAAAATAAATATGGAGCACTTGCTCCCACAACTCTTCTTTATTAATATATTTATTACAGCTTATTCCTGCTGTTTGCTAACTTCAAACTAAAAAAACCTAACCTTCCTCAATCATCTCATCCTGCTTATATTGTAACAATTTTGGATGATACTACTTATGCAGCTTAGTAACTCAATTCGCCATATCTCATTGGTTACGTCAATTAATCATTTGTTAATCCCACGATGCCCAATTTGAGGCAATTTTTCAACAACCCAATATCACCTAATTTTGAGGCGCTCAAATTATCATTACTCATATCAACCTTGGTGGATCCATCTGTCCCACCCTTGCGACCTAGGGCTTATCATCCATTCATATCAGAATCGTGACATTACCCCCTCCTTGACTGGATGATAAGGCTCCTATTGCTTATATGCCCAGAGGAACTTTGCATGCACTCAGTTGATGATCTGACCACTAGCAGGATCCTTGATAGTATATGCATCTATGCCTGTCTTCTCAATGACTTCAAATGGTCTGATCCAGATATTGGCCAGCTTGTGTTTCTGGCCAAACCCATGTTGATCATGGAATAAGACCATGTCTCCATCCTTGAACTGTGCTAGGCCACTCCGCCATACCTGCTTGGCAGCCTGTCTTTTGATTCTCTTGGCTAAGCTGAATGAGTATGCTTCAATTTGTAATTTGATCAGCGTACTCATTAGAACAGTCAAATAGCGTTGTGGATCCATTCCGCCAGTGTCCTCTACACCGGCATATAGGAGGGAGGGCAGAGCGGGGTGCCATCCATAAAGCAATTGGAATGGGCTTTTCCCCATAGCCAAATGGTAGCTAATGTTGTAGGCAAACACCGCGGTAGAAAGGAGGGTACTCCAATCAGAGGGCCTGTCCATGACCAGCTTCTGGAGTATGCTCACCAGGGCCCCATTGACCCATCTAACCATTCCGTTGGACTTGGGGTGATATGGCATTGTTAGAACCCCATGGATGGCCATCAGCTCATTTAGCTTAGGTAGTATGTGTGAAGTGAAGTTCGTCGGTTATCAATAAGGATGAATTGGGGACAACTGTGTTGCTGAATTATACACTCCATAACAAACTTGGTCACTGTTAGTGCCCCTAAATCTCGTATTGGTCATGCCTCAACCCACCTGGTCAAGTGGTCAATTGCTACAAGGATGTATATGCACCGGTTTGCCCCTGTTGGCAAGGGTCCCACCACATCGATCAAAATGGTGTGCCAGGCGAAGTGTGGCTTCACTAACTGGTATGAAGTCTTCTGGTGGACGGCTTTTCCACTCGGCATTGGTGACAGGAGGAGATAGTATCAAGAATATCAAAGTTCATGCTTTCCCAATAATAATGAGACCACAATAATTCCATGGTCTTACGCACTGTACATGTTCAACTGCTTGGTGTGCACTCATAATAATAGTTGGGCGGGCAGAAGGTCTTGGGATATTCACGGTAGTGTCCCCTATCTGCTTATTTAAATCCCCATTTTTCTGGAACGTATTGGTCCTTATTCCGTCCAATACCTTGATGACTGGGGGCAGTTCATTGTTGTACTTGCCACTAAGCATCTTATCAAACAGGATATCACTTAGATCCTCCATAACTGCAATCATAGGTAATCTTGATAAACAATCGGCATTCTGGTGTTTTCCTCCAGGTCAGTGAAGAATTTCAAAATTGTATTCCTGCAATTTAAGAGCCCATCGAGCCAGACGCCCTTCCGGTTTTTTCAGAGTTTGTAACCAGCGTAGTGAGGCACGATCTGTTACAACTTTGAATTTCACCCCATGCAGGTACACCCAAAATTGCTTATAGGCGTAGATCACCACCAAGCACTCCCTCTCAATCACAGTGTAATTGCGTTCATGGCTGTTCAAACTGCGACTACAGTATGCTACAGGATGCTCTTCTCCTTACTCATCTTTTTAGGATAGGACTTCCCTACTTTCAGAAAGGGATGCATCCGTTTGAACAATGAACTATTTTTTTGAATTGGGATAGTGTAACACCGGCGCACTGGTTAATGCCGCTCAAGCATATCAAAAGTGCGTTGCTGATGTTCCGCCCATTCAAACATAGTGTCCTTTCTTAATAACTCAAAGAATGGGCCCATAATACAGCTGAAGTTAGGGATGAAGCACCGGTAATATCTGACCATTCCCAACTAGACCTGTATATCCCACTTACTATTGGGTTTTGTCATTTTTCGAATAGCTTCCACTTTAGATGGTTGAGGTTTCAGCCCTATGGCACTAAACACAAACCCCAGATACTCCAGCTGGTCCTGAAAGAAGTGGCATTTCCAGGGTATAATCCTGATGTTGGCCTCAGTGAGCTGGCAGAATACAGCTTATAAATGGTCATGGTGTTCAGAGAAGGTTCGGGAGAAAACATCAATGTCATCAAGGTATACATGGACACAAGACAGTTTTAGGTTCCCCAGAATAGTATCCATTGCTCGTTGAAACGTAGCTGGGGCATTACACAGCCCTTGTGGCATCCGGGTTGGTTGGAAAAGAACTTTAGATGTGATTACCATAAACTTCTCCTGCTCCACCGGTGGCAACTTGATTTGCCAATAGCCCAAGATCAGGTCCATAGCTGAGAAGAAACAAGCTCCCCCTAGCTGATTTAAAGCATAGTCAATCCATGGTAATAGATATGAGTCCTTTTAGGTGATGCTGTTGAGCTTTTGATAGTCAATTACTACATGATTGTTGCCATCCTTCTTTTTAACAACCAGAACATGTGAAGCCCATGGACTCTTTGATGGTTCAAGAATCCTTTGCGCTAATAGCTTGTAAATTTCCTCAGTTACTACTTCTTCCACCACCCTTGATTGGCGGATCAGCCTTGACCTAAAGGGTGGATGACCTCTAGTGTTCAGCCTATGAACCACCCCCCGCGCACAACCTAAATCATGGTTGTCAACAGCAAAAATCTATTTATATTTTTGAAATAAAAGCAATTGCCCTATCCTTATGTGGTTCTGACAGCCCCATTATTTTATCATGCGATACAACTGCCATTACACTGTGCTGTGGTTTGAAAGGCAAACCAAATCTCTCCAGAGACCCAAATTCATGAACCAAAAGAACTTCCTCAATGGGGATTAAGTGTAAGTATGCCACTATTTGGTGGCGGCGGATTTGCAGTGGTACCATTTGTAGATTTGCAAGCAAAACTTTGATCTCCCCTTGCCCTGGTAAAATAATGCCTGGGGCCACGTGGGACTCAAACTGTGATTGATGATATGGCCCAATAACCTCCCCATAGAGACAGTCTGGAATTTCAATCACCAAGTCAGTTTTCAAGATAACTTGATGCCCAGATGGAATAGATATAGGTCTGGCAGCTCTAAGCGGCAGCCCTTGATATTCATATATCTGTTGAGGAAGGGCCCATGTTTTGCCCTTTAACTGATGGTAGCGCACTGAAATTACTCCGTCGCTATAAGCTAGATTAAAATTCCCCATATGCACTGGATCATTAGGTACTCCATTAGAGGTGAAGTGGACTGGGATTCGCTGACCCAATGTTTAAAAATCTCATTCATCATATCAATAACAGCCTCATAGTGCCGCAAGAAGGCAAATCTAATTAATATATCGTAATTGCTATTTGATAACACTATAGATGGGCTACCACAACAATAGAACCATACCTCAGAGGAAGCGCACTGTATGCTCCTTCAGAGACCGTATTCTCCACTCCAGCAGTGCCGTATACCATCAAGTGTTCCACATCTGGTTTTAAGCCACACTGGCCACCAATTTGGTGGAGACTATGTTGATGAAGGCACCGGTATCTATGATAGCATGGACTCGGGTCTTAGCTACAACCAGGTCACAGTAAGTACATTCAGAGTAGGATGCATCACGACTGTTAATAACATGGACAACTAAAGAATCCCTGTTTCCAAGGAAACACGCAATCCCATCACCAATTCTGGGGTATTGGTTTATAATAGTTTTTACTGGAAGAGCAACGCTTACTTCTTGCAAAAAGTGTGCATCTGAGGAGGAGTCTAACTTTTCAGGGGTTACTTGGTAGAACATTTGACAAGCATATGGCTCAACATGCATCTGAGACCTCTTTTCCGCCATAGCTGCAGACTGTACTTGTGTCAAAACATTCACCCCTCCAACTGGCTGCTGATATAAAATGGACTCATTGTGCAAGGAAACTTCCACTGAATACATAATTTGGGTTCAGGTGGGACGTCTTGGTTTGGTATAGCGGAGATAGAGAGTCCCTTCTCTACTCTGCTCTGACTTTTCCCTGGACATACTGTCCTGGCTGTACACAAGAGACCAGTTGATTAGGGCACCATCGTGCCAGATGCTTCTGACGACTGCATTTAAAACAGCTAACCCCATAGGGCTCACGTCCCTGATTAATGTGATAAAAACTACAATGAGAGTTAGGCTGGAAGTGATTAGCATAAACAGGTCTAGGGCAATAGTTGGCCCAGGGACGATAAGCAGGAATGAGTTGGACGTTTAACTGCTGATGATAACCTGGTGAAATCTGCCTTTTGACTGCCAGTGTTCCCCAAATATGATGATTCAGCAGTTATAGCAGAAGGACTCTGCTCGGCATTAGGTGGAGGGAAGATGGCTGATATATGGTGCAAAAACTGAACAAGTTTAAGCAAAGGTACATCTTCATCCAACAGTGTGGCCATAACGTTATGTAACTCCTGGTATGGCTTCACAGCAGAAGCCATCACAATACACACTTATGCTTCAGATAAAATTCCAGCCCAAATTAGCATGTGAGCTTACGCTGTAAATTGCTCAGCAAATGTGGTGAGGGTTTTATTCTGCTAAAACTTAATGGTCAAAAATCTGGCCTTCCGCTGTGACATCTTTGCAGTTCCACCGAACAACTGCAGCACATGTCTCTTTTTCTGGTATGTAAGGGAACTGCCTGGAAGATAAAAGATTACTTGATCAGCACTTCCGACATCCAAGGAAGAAATCAACAGTTTTGCTCTTCATTGATCTGAGACACCTTCAGTTGGAATCTCAAATCGCTTAAAGTACCTATAAATATTCCTTTGACAATTAAATAGGGGCAGCTTATTGCAGTAGACCTCCTGAAGCAGCTCATCTTGTTATCTAAACACAGCATCCAATGCCAGTTTCAGCTCCACATAGGCAACTTGAGGCAACATGGCTGGCAACTGAGTTTTTATCATATTATAATTGATCAATGGGCCCCATGTAGTGAGCACCACTGTTGTAAAATTAGCAGTATAACAGGGATACACCAAAGGGTTTTGGCACAGGGTTCAAACCACTGAGCAGCTAGGATCAACTATGTGAGGATGTTGTCCTGAAAATAAAATAATAGACTTATAAAATAAATATGGAGCACTTGCTCCCACAACTCTTCTTTATTGAGATATTTATTACAGCTGATTCCTGCTGCTCGCTAACTTCCAACTACAAAAACCTAACCTTCCTCAATCATCTCATCCTGCTTATACTGTAACAATTTCAGATGATACTACTTACATGGCTTAGTAACTAAATTCGCCATATCTCATTGGTTATGTCAATTCTTCATTTGGTAATTTCACAATGCCCAATTTGAGGCGATTTACCAACAACCCAATATTGCCTAACTTTGATTCGCTTAAATTACCATTACTCATATTATTCTTGGTGGATCCATCTATCCTGCCCTTGCGACCTAGGGCTTATTGTCCAGTCATATTGGAATTGTGATAAATCCTAAAGTTTTATTGGATACAGAGTCCAGCAAGCCTAACAAATGAACACAAAAGTAAAAGAAGAATAAAGCCTAGTTGTCTTTACGTCTACCTCTCCCCTAAACACTTTATATGGGAAATTCCCTTATATATATGAAATATTGCGCAATCATAGTCTTTATTCTAGGGTAATTTTAATACATTATTTAATTAAAATAGTATAAAACCCCCAAATTATTGAATAAAACAATGCTTATTATCTATATATTATTTCCTTATAGATGGAAATTTTTTGGATAATTTTTATAATCCTTATTTTTCTGATAGTTGACAAATTCATAACATTTGTGGCTGTCATTATTGTTGGAATCCTGAGCTTAAGCCTGCAAGCATTACCATTACTGAGATTTCAACAAGTGGTGCTCACTAAAGGGGCCTTATACATGAATTTTTTATATTATCAATAATCAAGATGGTAGACACACCTGCTCTTAGTGTTGCTAAATGGATCAAGAATGAGTACAAAACAATGACATTATGGATAGCCCTCATGATCTCACGTTTAAGAGAAGAAAAATCAAGTCACGTTGTCATATCAGAATCCCACCGGATTAACTGCCCTTCTGCTGAAGTTGTTGAAGATCTTAACCCACAACATCCTGAATCCTGGGTACATTGCATCCCGTGAGAGAGGTCCTTACGTTGAGGGTTGCCTAATGTTCCTCTACAGAACCAGAACTCTCATGGATACCTACATCCAACTCACTAAGATGGCAATTTACATCTGGAAAATTGACACCCTACCATGTTCTTTATGGTACTTCTACTTTAAGTGCATCACTAAGAACTTCTGCGTCATATAGCTGTTTGGGATTTCTGAGATGCGCTTATGATAACCTCTATGACTTATATTAAAGTTATGTTAGAAATGCGCGAACTGGAGTATTATAAAGCTAAATATTCATTATTAATTTTAAGAAAATTAATATTATTGATTCTTGTTCAGTAAATTACTTAAAAAGCCTTACATGACATCCATTAAAAAGCAGGAAAAGTCCTCTGTCATGTCCCAGTCTTTTCTGGAAGAATTTTCAATAGAAACTATTAAACATCATTCTCTAAATCATAAGAACTATTATCCCAAGCTTTTTCCTCTCAAAAAGGTGATAAATATAGAAAATTTGCTCTTAAACAGCAATCAGCTCAGGCTTTATCTAGTCTTGGGGAGCTCCAGAATCTCCCCCAAAAAAACTTGCAGCTCTTTTTCAATCTTTGAGACTAAAATTACAATTATTGGTGATTGAGTTGAAGCTAAAATGCCTCCCTTGAAAATGTCAAATACTTGATTTATTGACTTAATGAATGTGAGAAGGATTTACACAGTGGCAAGAGCGTTATTGAAGGTGATGACTTTTTAAAGATGTCTACAAGAGTTTAGCTTAAGTTAAGTTTATTATAATCAGGTTAAGACTGATTTACAATCTCAAAAGTTCCAACTGAATGATGAAGTAGAATGATGAGGAATTTGGAGGATCTTCTAAAGTGTACCAAGAAAGTGGAGACTAACAGCCATAAAATTGAGCTCAAACCAATATATGCTTCCCTAAAAAATTAAAGAGCTTGAACATCGATTAGAAGACCTTGAGATCCACAAGAATGCGATTGAAGCAAAAATGTCTCTCTGTGAGTACAACACCCAATTTTCTCCTTAACAATTGAAACTCTTCTAAATCCCACATAAAAGCAGATCAATCAGTTTTCTAATTACCTGATTGACTGGATATATAATCTGAGGTCACTGGAAGCGATACTCCTGCCATCCATGACATCACCAGTAGTGAACATGTTTTTTTCAAATCTACCTTTTAGACAAATTTAATCATGGTGAGGCTAGCATTGTCTTGTTCCTGTATGTCTATGAGTTAACCATAGAGGGAGCGACTAACAGCCAAAAAACCACATACTCTCCAGTTTAATCCATATGTCTCAGGAATTTATAGTGCTAAATTTTGATAATCTCAGTATCTGGGCTGAAATTAAGGAAGATCTTATTAGTAATTTTTGGTTAAAAACAGGGCTTAAGCATAAAAACAAGCTTTCAAGCGTATTAATATTCAGTGAGGGAATCTGTCGCAGCCTTTTCTGAGATTCTAAATTGATTTCCAAACTCTTTTTCTTTAAATATTCTCACCCTTGATGATGCAGTAGCTGATAATATTAATTGTTTGGCCCCACCCTTCTTTAGCTATGAACATTACTTCTGTGAATCACTATTTCCAAACAAAATTCATGATATAGAAGCACCGCTGAATGTTGCTGATTTCCATAAGCTTAAGACTACCTGATGAGCTCAGTTCAAGCCCCAAGGTTTGACATTTGAATATTTAAAGTCAAATACAACCAAACGACCAAGTGCGCCTATTACAATATGCTTGAACATCTAAGATCGACTGCCATCATAAGAAATATGATATGGGAGATCAGGGAAAAGTCTTGTCAGCTTAGTGCCAGGTACTTCGATTGCTGACAATTTTTTAGTACCTGATGAACTTTCCACTTCAATCACTCACCTAAATTGTAAGAAAAGCACCTCCAAGGAAGATTTTTTTGGAGGTTACAAAGATGTTGGTCATTAAGCTTTAGGGATGCCTGTCAAAGACAAAAATTAAGATAATTTTGAACACTGAGAGTTTAGATGACGCCATGGTACCAGAAGGAACTACCCTGGTCATGTTCTAGGATGTCCTGAAGTCATAAATACTGCTAGTGATACTGATTAAAAAACTATTGAATTTCTGTTCTACCCAATCTAACATTTTATCAGCTTAATATCAATTAGGGATAATACCCTGAGACAACTTGAAAACTCAACGCTATGTTTTGCTTTAAATAAGTACTCGCTCTTCCTCTTAGGTTTGGAGGAACAATCACAAAGGTAGAAGTTACCATTCAGAAAGTCAGGGTCTTGGGAATCCTTGATATTGGCTCACCAATCAATGACATATCTTCAAAACTCAATAAGATTAAGCTGGCTATTGATTAGGAATAACTTCAAGGATATTGAACAAAAGGTCCAAATAACACTATTTCTAATAGAGCTAAACTTTTCTGCCCAAACAACTTGTAAAGTATGTACTAATAGCCTCTGCCATGGCTTTGGACAAAAACAACTATGGCATGCTTTTTGGCACTTAGTTTTTGATCAAATTTGATGAAATTATCATTATGATAAATGGTTTCTCTCCCTCCTCAACCTCAAAGTTCCTCTGGTTTTGTATAATATAGACCCCAGCAAAAAATATTTTTGCCTGATTAAGTACTCTGCTTCTGCATTATCTTTACACTTAATCCGCATCAGGGCAAAGTACAAAATAATTCTAATTCCATAGATGCTTTAGATAATTTTCTATGCTTTAGAAGAAATAAGAGTTAACCAGTGAACAACGAGCGGTCTATATTAATAACGCTCTAAATATTGGATCCAGTCTACCAACATTCTGTCAACATTTTTCAAAATAATCTTACTAACAATGTAATCTTCATGAAGAAACATCAAGAGATAGGAAGATGCTTACTGGTTTTAATCAAGGATGCTAAGAAAATAAATTACATATGATGACAATGGACATGGGATTACCTACCAATAGATGCTTTACAATATAACTAATATACATATTTTAGTTGGATTAAATCCTGAAGAGCTTATAAAGTTCATTCTTTATTAGATGCATATATACATATTTTTTATAAAAATTGACAATGACTATGGGCACAAGAAGAATTAGAGCCACATTATTGGTGTGGGTGATGCTAGCCCTATCTGGTCCAAATTCTACTGCAAGTTTAAATTCAAAGAGCAGAATATGAGAATTGGGCTCAAACAAGTATAAGATGTTGGTTTACTTATAACACCCTAAAGCCCTTGGTCGTCCCCCTTCTTCTTATAAAAGAAAAAGAATGATGTCAACTGAGTTATGATGTACTAATAGAAGCTGAATAACCTCACTAAGAAGAATAGCTATCCTATATTCCATTACAATAACGCTCTTGCCAAAATCTCTGGTTCTATTTTCTTTTCTGCTATGAAATTTACCACTGGGTACCGGCATATGGATCAATCCCCAAGATCAAGATAAGTGCGCTCTCATTTGTAAAGAAGCCCTAATTCAACCTACTTGACTTCTTTAAATTCTATGCTTTGATCCTGCCTCTTTCAACTAGCAATGTACCACATAATACAAACTTAAGCTAAGCTGTGTGTTTGATTATCTTGATGAATATTACAGTTTTTTAATACTTATAATGATATCTTAACCACCTTAAAGAAATCTCTAAACAGTTAAAAAATTATAATATTAAACTTAAACCCTTTTAAATTTAAGTTTATTGCAAGGAAGGCCGACCATGGGACAGACACTTCTGAATTTGACCTGAAAGAGATAAAACTTAGTAACAGGGAAGGCACCCCAGAGAAGCGAAGCTATCTCTTGTTGCCAGCGGGAACGCCACTTATGGGGAGGGGGAAGGAACGTGTGAGGGGGCCGTAGCCACAATTGAACACATGTGGAGGAAAGAGTCTGATTTGATGAACCAAACTGGGAACCAGGAGGAGACCAGCTGTCAGCGACGCGGTGGGAGGTATCCAAACATCCACGCCTGAAAGTGGTCCACCAAATGAGACTGGAATCTGTGGACAGCTTCTGGGAGGGTGGCGGTGGAGCCTGCGATGGCGTCCAAGACAATCGTGTGGATAGTCCACATGGCGATTGCAACCACCAGAGCATGGAAGGAGGGTGGAAGGGGGGAGGCCATTGATAAAGCAAACATATCTCTTGACAGACTGAGGGGATGTGTTTGATCCTGGCCCAGCAGACGCTGAACTTCACGCCATATCACTTTAGAGGTAGGGAACTTCTCCAAGCGGTGAAACAGCGTTCCATACTGGCCACACACGACACAGGATGAGTGTAAAGCGTTAGAGCGCTCAGCTGTACGATACACTTGCCTCAGGCAGCGCCACACATGGGAACAAATTTGAGGCTGCAACAGAGGATGGTGTGCGTATTTCCAGATAGTTTTTTTTGGGTCTCAATGGAGTAAGGGATGTCCATCATGTCCAGGTAGTCCACCCTGGATAGGACATGGGGCCGTGTGGGGATCACGCCATCTTGGATGGGTATCCCCTGTACTTCTTGTGTGAACTGAGGAGAGGGGCGGCCTCTCTGGGCTGTGTGTCTGCTAATGAATTCACCACTCAGCGCTCCGCATGGAGAGGAAGATTCGTTTGTAGTGGGTTTTGATACTCTGAGGACCTGTGGCCGATGGGTGGGAAGCCAGGTAGTTCATCAGGGAGTGAAGGTTTGATGTATTGTTGAGGCTCAAGGCGTGGGAGAAGTTGGAGCGGGCCGCGCGGGACCAGTGTTGGGGGGAGCGTAGGGGCGGTGACAGCCGCAATCCAGGTGCCCAGGATCTTAGCATGGGCTTTGAAGTCAAGCAGGCCCATGCCACCATGATGATGAGGGCCAAACATGACCTCTAGCCGTACTGGTGGTGGGCGGCCTGACCAAAGCCATCCTTGCAGCAGGGCATACAAGGATTTGAAAAAGCTTGGGGAGAAGGGGATGGCGTGGGCTCCAAACTAGACTTTGGAGAGAAGCATAGAGTTGGCTAAAACAACCCTGCCAGTAAGGGAAGTAGGGTGGGCTCTGAGGGAGGCGATGCGCTTCGTCACGTTGTCTAGAATTTGACTCTCCATTACTGCTGATGCGTACTCGCCTGCCTCCACCCACACGCCCAGATGGCGTACTGGTCCTATGGTAGGGCTTGTCACGAAGGGGAGCACCAGTGGGGCGGTGTGGGGTGAGCTGGGAGGGCGAGCACATGTGCGAGCAGATGAGCTGGGCTGGGCACTAGTTGCTGGGGCCCAGCAGGTTTGATACCGACCAAGGAGGATGATTTCGGTTTTGGAAGCGTTCAGTACAGCGTTACTTACCTGGGAATACTCCTGGATGAGAGCTTCAAGTGCGCGTGCATCTTTATTATTAGACACCCCAACCACACAGTCATCTGCAAAGGCCATCATCTTGACTGGGGCTTGGCCTGGCACATGGACCCCAGTGTGTTGGGCATTCACGTTTTGAATTAGTGGATCAAGGCTGAAGTTGTATAAGAGTGGGCTAAGGGGGTCCCCTTGTCGCAAGCCCCTTTGAGGGCGGACTACTTCCGTTAGGAAGCCAGGGCCATGTACTGCCATTGTTGCAGATTCCGTGAGCAGCATCACCCAGTTGATGAAGCGAGGGGGTAAGTGGAATTGATGGAGGCAGGCCCTGAGGTATTCCCAGTTTACTCTATCATAGGCCTTCTGTTGGTCCAAGAATACAAGTGCCCCAGAGGCTGGACTGGCATGCATTAGCCACAGAGTGCATGTTGTCCCAAATCGACCTTCTGGGTATGAAACCAAATTGTTCTGGGGAGATGGTGGCAGATGCTATAATCCCTAAACGGTTAGCCATGATTTTATTTAAAATTTTTGTATCCATGTTAGTTAAAGAAATGGGGCGTCAGTTGGCTAAGTCTAGCTTGTCCCCTTTCTTGAATAGTGTGATGGTGAAGGCCTCTTGTCCTTTTTGTAGGAGGCGCGTGTCCAGAAGGCTCTGGTTCAGTGAGGCAAGCAGTAGTGGGGATATATATTTGAAGTACACTTTTATAGAATTCATATGGAATGCCATCTGGGCCAGGGATTTCCGGTTTGGTGCACCGCGGATGGCTGTCCATAATTTGTTTGGAGTGATTAATAATTAATTCTGGGTATTGGGAAACAGTGCGGATGTGGGTTTGGTCAAGAAATTCCGCCACTTTGGCTGGCTGAATTGGATCAGATTGGTATAACTCGGAGTAATACTTTTGTGTTTTGATTGCCACTTTGGCTGGCATATCCGCGATGGAATCATCCAATCTTCACATCTGTGTGCAGGCCACGCTCTGGCATGGTGTGAAATTTTTTTAAAAAAATATGCAGTACACTTGTCGCCCTCTGTAATGCATTTGGCCCTATACCGAACACAAACCTGATGTTTGTGTTGCCTTTTGAGCACGTTGAGGTGGGCAGCTGCCTCCACCCACTTCTGGCCCCATGCAGGGCTGAATCCTGTGGCTGTGATGTTGGACTTCAGGTGTGCCAACTCTGCCAGAGCGCGTAATATGATGGCCAATGTAGCTCGTGAGCGTTGGAAGGAGAGGTGGCAAGTGTGGCAGATAGTATCCTCTTTGAAGGCTACCCATGTGGAGATGGGGTCCGCGCAAAACGGTGTAACAAACTCTTTTGCCAAAGTTGCTGATTCCACCCAAGTGAAATATCCTGGTGACGCAATTTTGGGAGGGTGAAGTTTGTACCAATGTGGGGCCTTTGCCACTGTGACAGGTAGGTGGTAGGTTATTGAGACCAGCTGGTGGTTGGAGAATTCAATTTTTGTTGTTTTGAAGTGGGAAATCTGGCGTTGGAATTTCTCCGATGTAAGTATAAGGTTGATGTGGGTCATGGACCTTAATTGGCCATTGTGGATGTGGGGTCGCGTTGTGTTTTTGAGCAGCAGGGCTTGCCGCGGCAACACATCCATTAACCCAAGGGTGGCCTTTAGAATGTGAAGTTCTACATGACCCTGGGGGGCGTGGGATGAGGAAGGCCAGCGGTCCATGGATGGGTTTAGCCAGCAGTTCATATTGCTGACTACAAAAGGGTCAGGGGGTAACGGGAGGGATTTGACCACCGAGAAAAATTCCTGACATTCTTATGCACAGGTTGGGGCGTAGATGTTGACAATAGCATGTGCCACATCAGCCTACGAGAAAGTGACAATGAGGACTTGGCCATTGAGGAAGGATTCTAACGATGAAAATTTAAGAAAATTGTTTTTTCTGAACTAGCACCCCACAGTGCTCTGACCAAAAGGATAGGGATGGGAGGAGCATGGTTTTCCAAGTATCCTTGGAACCTCGCAGACAGTGGGACTCCTGGATGGCCAGGTTATCCACAGGTAAATTTTTTGTAAAAAACTCAGTTTCCTAGCCTGGGATGGTGAGGCCTTGAGTCTGGCGATATTCAACATCCTTAAAGTGAAGGTTTCCACCATTGCACCTTTAGGTGCGAGGGGGTGGGCACCTGGGCCCACTAGCCTCCTCTAGATCCCCATGGGCCTTCATGGCAGCGCGGGTGTTTATAGCAATGCTATTGGTAGTTTTGTTGATTTTTGCAGAAAGGTTCGCGTTGGCTTTTGCCTTTGCTTTTTGTTTCCCTGACGCTGAAAGAATTTTTTGCGGTGTGGATGAGTTCAGTGCACCATCGAGTGGGGTGAAAAAAATTTTCAGGTAGGTTGGAAACCAAGTCAGTTTCAACTGGAGCTTGGTTGCAAAGATTGGGTGAAATTGAGTCACCCATTGGATCCTCAGATTGGTTGGCCCAATTGGCATGGGCTTCTTAATCTGATTGTTTGATGGATTCCTGAGTTGCTTCCACTGTGAAGGTTTTGATGTCCTCCTGGCGTTGGGAGTGTGGGATAGTGGAAGCGACTTTGGCCACTTACTTGGCCGCGGCCCTGTGGGCCTGTTTGGCCTTCTTTTGCTCTTGTGGGGAGATAGGCTTTACTAGTAAGTAGCAGCCTTGTGGTCTCCACAGGAAAGCCTCTTTTGGTGCTGGTGGTTGGTTCATAGTGCGCCTCCCCGCTGGCCATGGCCACTGAAGGGTGCTCTTGGAATGTGATGCCCTCCTTGGTGGGGCATGCATGTACCTTATGGCCAAACGTGTCACAGTGGGTGCAGATGGGGATCGCGTGCTCATGGTTACCCAGAAAGGGTGGGTGGTATGCCCTTTGATATTGATATATGTGGAGTGCGGGATCTGGGTTAGGTCCTTTGCGATCTCCTCAGTTGGGGTCAGAACTGCGATGGCTTTGCCGGTGCACAGGTGTGGCATCAGCGTAAAGCATTGCATCTTGAAAGATTGTATTTCACCATAAACGGTGAGACCATCTTTCAGGTGTTGCTCCAAAATGGCACGTTTTACCGTAGTAGGCAAAAAGTCAAACGTGAGGAAAATTTGGTTGGATTTTGTCATCTGGTGCATTTGGTTTCGATGACCTGTTGCCCTTTGGGGAAGTCAATCACTACACGCACCACAGCAGCTTCGTCTGGTGTTAAGCTTAAGCCCTTAATTTGTACTTTCTTTTTAAGAAAAATGAATTCCTTTTGTCATGATATCTCCAAAGATTGAATTCAACCTTTACAAGATAAGGTTGAAGCTATATTCTAAATTACTGAACCTCAAAGCCTTCAATATATCCAGGTTTTTTATATATAAAGGTATATTACCATCAACATATACTAAAGCTCACACAACTCAGTGAGCTATTCATTTGATTATTAACTAAGAACACTCCCTTCTATTGAGGTAAGAGCATTAAATATCTTTTGAGACTTCAGGAAGTTATAACTAGAATAACCTATCCTACAAAACCAAAATTATAGAAACCCTGAATGTTATCCACTGATGTCTCTATTTACACAGTTAGGGCTATTCTTTCTCAACTGAATGAAAATAACGTGGATCACCCAGTCTCATATTTTAAGCAAGATGCTCTCTAAGGTTAAGCGCAATTATAGTGTCACTTAAAAGTAGTGCCCTGGCACCCTACTCGTAGTAAAACACTAACGCCCCTTTCTATATGGAGCTGCATCCACCATTGTCATTGATCACGCCTTTTTTTAAATGGTTAAAACCTAAAAGATCCCACATGAAAGATTAGATCGTTGGGCTCTGAAGCTCCAACACTCAAACGAAAATCAAGAATCGTGCTGAGACCTAGCATATTAACAATTATGGACTAACTCTCCTGCCTATTCTTCACTTGAGCAATAGCAAGGCAGATAGGTACTCATTCTCTTGATGGCTTTGATGCTTGGGATGATGAGGATGAAGCCTTGAGGAAGATGTTATTATGACACTCCCAAAACACTAAGGTTAAAAATAGAAAACTATACAATAAATCAGGCTTAGATTGGGTTTCATAATTCAGGCCTATGGAATGAGTCTCAGTGTATTGGAAGCACACTCTACCTTTAGACATAGTGTAGTATGAAAAAAAAGTTGAGTTGGTTAGAGATTATTACTAATGGGTTGGGATTAAAGTATCCTTAGTCAAAGTCTTAGATGCCTGTCTACCTTTTAAGTAGCAGTCTTTACAAAAGCAAATATCAATATCATCCTACCACCCCCAAGAACCATTTCGCATCATAAGCCTGGTTGCACTAGGTACTCTGCTTCAAACTACCAGCAGAAACTGGTATATAATAGTAGGAATTAGTGACTTTTAGTAAGTGGGTCAGAGCAGTTTCTCTTCCTGCCCAAATCTGCTTAAAACACCTTTACTATCTTCCCATCAACATATTTCTACATGACATGGCTGTATCAGGTTCTCCTCTGTGATAAAAAATGGACTTACTTCTAGAACTGTTTAGATCTTGGCTACATCTATGGGTACTCAAAAACTCTTTTCTTCTCCTTACAACCCTTTAGAAAAGGTGCCTTGGAACAATCATATATAACCTAGGATTAATTTCATGCAAAAATATCCACTTTAGATCCCCTACGGTGGGATCAATACCTGGCTTAAGCTCTCATGGCATACCATATTAGTTACCATTTAATACTGAAGATGTCGCTTTTACAAGCCTTATATGGTTGAAAACTTGGAATACCAGGACTCATACTAAAAACGTCTATTTTGCAAAGACTAAAGACTCAGATAAATCTATGAAACAATTGGCTTGACACACCATTCAACTTCAATCAGATGCTAACTAACTTACCAAAGATAGTTACCATCGAGGTCTAAGCTGCTAATAGAACTCAGACAACCTTTACTACCTTCCAAATCTCATATTTAGTTCTTATCACAAAACTGCATTACCCTCTAAAGTGATAAACTTGGTTTAATATGAGAAGGGTCTTTTTAAATTACCTATAAGAGTGGTGATGATACTGTATTGGATCTCTTGAATCTACAATTGCAATTAACAGAGTTCATGTATAATTTCCATGTCACTATTTTCCACCCCAATATTTTTAAAAAGTAGTATAAGACACTTGGACATACTTCCTTTTGTAAGAATATCATGTGTCTAATAAGTTTGAATTGTTATATCAATTCTAAGAATAATTCATGGAGAATTAGACAATCTAGCTCTGAAGTTTGTCCTCGCACTAACCTGAACTTAGTTATGTCACTTAAGAAAAAACCAACCCCTTTTATAAACTGAAGGGATTTTTAAAGGGTAAAAACAACTTCCAATCAATAGAAAGTCAGAAATTAGTCAAATTGATGAAATGAAAAATACATCCAAGCCAACTGATTGGATAAAATTAATTATATCTTACCAAACAGGTATGCCATTTGAGCATTTGACAAGCCAATGACTGCTAAGTCAGACCAGAAAAAAATTACCAAATTCTGAAAAGCCAGAACCCATTAAATCTGATTATTCTTTTTCTCAATTCAAATTATAGTACGCTGGATCAGAAACGCATCAATTTAGGTAAGTATTCAGATCAAATTTCAAACGTTGATTATAGTAAAGCTTCAAATTAGATAATGGGATTGACATGATAATCTATAAAATGAATATCAATAATTTAAAAGCGTTGTTAGATCCAGAGTCTCGCAAGCCTAACAAATCAATGTGATATTGGAAGAAGCGTGAAGCCCAGTTGTCTCCAAGTGTCTCACTCACATACCCACTTTATATGAACTTTTTATATCAAGTATTGTGTGTCATAGTCTTTGCTCTTGGATAAATTATATCTTTCTCTTATCTAAAGGGAATAAACCACGCATACTAAATAAATTGCTGCTTATTATCTATATCTTCCTTAGTGATGTTTTAGAATTATGTGGATAGTTTTTTGGTCTCAATATCTCTTTTATTTGTCAAGTTTTACAACTCTCATGTCTGTCCTTAATGTTGTGGCTTCTGAGGTTAAGCACTTGCAAGCAGCACCCTTAACATGATTTCAACATTAATGACGACAATTTCAAAGACCTTCTTCTTGAGGTTCCATCAAAACAATTAAAGTCTCATGAGAAACTTCATAGCATAAACATTACTTATTAATTCTAATCCAGCCATTCTTCTTCTAATAGCCCAATCAGGTCATACATCAGATCGCTTTCATGTTCTTAAAGGTAAAGAACAGCCAGTTAAGACAGTCCATTGGCGTAGAAGTGTTGTTTTCTGTTCTGTGGATGATCTCATTACCATGCCATTGTAGCTAAACTTCCCTATGGTAAGTTTTTCATTGGAATCCTTTATATTGTGAGAATTTGGAGTGATGTGTAATACATCACTAATTAAAATGCAATCTATACAAGTAGGGTCAAAAGTGTTTCACTGCTCTAATAAAAAATTAAATGAGGAGGATTGACCTTAAGAAAAATATAATACGCCAAGTGTTTTTTTGCCTGTGCTGGTTTTGAACCGGTTTCAGTCAAAACCCAACCCATAGTAAATCAATAACCACCCCGCTATGCTACCACTCCTCTCACTGCTCTAATAATTGCCAGGTCATCTCTCTTAATCAAAGTGTAACTCTTCTCCACTCGCAAGAAGATCTTGAAATAGTGTTTTATGGGATGGTCTATCACTTTTTTATATAATTTGACGAGTAAATCTCTAAGACCAATATCACTGACAATCATAATGAGGTACTTGACTTGTTGAAATCTGGATAGCTTAATTTTAAGATTCTATCAATCTTAATCTAAGTTTCTCAAAGGCCTGCTCTTGTCCAAGACCCCACTTAAACTTAATTTCTATCATTAACAGGCATATCAATGGTGTGTCCAAGTCTTATAAAATGTAAGATAAACTGGAATTATATCCTACCAATCCAAGAAAGACTTGGATGTCACAAATAGTTTGGGGTTAGTCCATAGCCTCTATCTCACAGTTTTTCTCTTCCTAGGTCTTGATACCTTAAGAGCTGATTTTGTGCCCTAAAACGTTAGTGGTTTATAAAAAGGTGCAATTGAAGCATTTCATTTTAATCTAGTTGTAAATGGAATTGAAACTTTTTGCAAGTGTTGAAGATGCTTATTGAAAGTGCAACTTAATATGGTAGTATTGTTTAGATAAAACTTCACATTTGATAAATTGAGTTCCCACCAAGATCTTTCCATTGCTTCTTAAAAGTTGTAGGTGCGTTGCACAGCCCCTTTGGCATCCTCTTTGGGTTAAACAAACCATGACTGCTGATCATGGCGCACTTACATTGGCCTTCAGCAAACAGTTCCATATGCCAGTGGCCATTGGCCAGGTCCATGGCATAGAAGTACTTTGATCCTTACAGTCACTTATGGAGTCGTCAATTTGAGAAAGCAGAGATGATTTTTCTTTGTAACTTTGTTCAACCACCAGTAGTTTATAACCACATGTTGCATTTTACTTTTCTTGCAAATAGAAACATTGGGAAAGTCCAAGGGCTCTTTTTGATGGTATGATCAGTCCAGCTTCTGTAAGTTTATTATACTCCTTTACAATACTTCAGCTTTGGCTTTAAGTGATGTTACAGTTTATCCTTGAAGGGGATGGCAAAGTCAGGATACATTATATGAACGTCTCCTTTTCAAACTCATAGTCATTTGGTCTGGTGCTTAAGAGGTCCTAAAGCTCATCCAGTAGATTTATAAATTTCTGCTGTTCCTTCTAAGTGACTTCGCTAAACTTAAATTTAAAACTCTCAAATTAATCATAATAATTCAATTACATCAGAAGGTGTTAGTCAGGCTTGGGCAATGAATCGTCCATTCTTCACTTGGATATGCCGGTTGATGATATTCCCCAATATGACAGTCAAATCTCTCCTGATAATCATGAAAAAAAGGAGTCATATAAGGCTTTGATTCTTACTCTCTGATCTCATCAAAACTTTTTAATTTTGAGTATTTTATTTGGGGCATCTTTACGATGACTAAAAATTGACATCTTTAATTGTTCGCCAGGACAGAAGTCTATGACCTCACATATTAATGGTAGTCCTTCTTCAGCGCTGACCGTGATAAAGTTGTTTAATACTCTTCCATAAGAGTGGTGGATGGAATAAATTAATAGTTCAGTTTCCATAAACCATACCCTCTGCTTGCGCCGCTTAGCATCTTTGCCTTTTAAATACCAAAGGCTATTATTTACTGTATACTCATCGTTCTTTTAGTGAAATTGACATTTTCACAAGTTCAAGTAGAATCATAGTACCAATGAAAAAAATGTGTGACCGCTACTCAGAACCACATCTGTAGCTATCAAACCCTTTCATTTAAAAAAGTAACTCAGAGTAAGCTCCAAAGGCGCGCGTGATGTTAGTCCAGCTGTTTTGTACTTGACGTTATTGTCAATGTCAAGCATAAACTTCAGTTTCTTCATCAACTTTAATAATATTATAGTGATAAAAGCTCATATGTCAAGAGTTGAAAAAACGCAAACTTTTGTATTTTAACTTTGACATTTGTTACATTCTCTCCAGATACGTTCCAGTTGCAAAACGCCTGTGGCGGTCTCCACAAACTGCTTCAGAGCTTCTATATCTGGAGAGGCTAAAGTTGGTACTATCCTTTTTAGCCAGTTTAGCGTTCTTGAATCTAGTGAACACAAATCGTTTCCCCTCTACAAGGTGCTAATTATCCTTGTGGGCTGAGTGATCTACACAAGATAGGTGTCATTTGATCTAGTTTCGTCAATTCCTTGTATATGTAGTCAGGAAAGTACAGCCCTTAGCTGAGTCTCTCCTAGCATGTGGTAATCTGCACTATTAAACGCTCATTTTTGTGACCATCTTTTCTTTTTGTATGGATACCCACACTATCCACGGCCTCAGTAGTATCTTCTATAACTGGTGTATCCTTTTCTTAATATACTATCAGATGGTAGTGTCAAAGGTGCCTCAGTTTGTGGCACTTATTGCATGTTATTTCTCTTTGAGGTTGTTGTTCTACAGGCTTTGGGTTCTTATCTTTGGGCTTCTCATTATTATCCTTAGTAGAGTAGAAAGCATAACTTATTGTCTAAAGTGGCTGTACTGTGGCGTTTAATTTAGTCATGTATGTCCCTTGTACATTATGTAGAACTTATTTTCGGCATTCAGTGACATTGCAGCTTTAATTCTAGAAACATATGCATCTATAAGGCAGGATGCGACTTTAAAAACTCAGTAGCCCTTTCTAGCAGTAGGCAAGTCCATCATGCCTTTTGTCATGACTTCTTTGATTTGAGATAATTTGAATGGCATTAATTTGGTGATTGTTTCGTTCTTTCCTATCTTAATTAACAATAATTCCCTGTTTATGTTATAGACACCTATGAAACTAAATTTAGACAAAAGGATTTTTTACACTGTTAAGTTATTCCTGGGCTTAAAATCTCACTGGAAAACCTTTGACTTTGAAACTTATGGATCATTACACGTGGTGAGCTTTTTATTAATAAATCACACCTTAAATGCTGTTCTCATAAATCTGTAGAAACCCAATTTGGTTCCTTCACCAGGAGTAAACATGGTAAGAAAGGGTTTTAAATTTAGATTATATAAACTTATTCAGTGCGCATGATGCGTGTCAGTGCAGAGAACAGTTGAGCGTACAATATTGGTGTCTTCTGATGGGTAGCTACTCTGTATAATGATAATTCTAGTTGTGGCTGCACTTATGGTTTGTTCAGGTCTTATGAGTTCCTGTCAAAGGGCTTCATGATGGAGTCATGATGATGAAAAGGTTCTCCATCTTGCTCTGAGTGTAGAAGCTCATTCCATCTTTGTTTTTGCTTTATAATAACGGCCTTTGTTGATGGACAGATCCCTCCACATGACAAAGGAGTAGTTTGAAAGTAGTGCATATGTAATTGTCCAGAGAGTTGACAGTGTTCTGGAGAAGAAAACATTGGTCTGTCAGCTTCAGGTACTTTTGGATAAGAGGCCCTGAAAAATGGTGAGCGTGATAATGACATAGAATAGCATGGTCTTATCACTATCCAAAGTGTAGGTCATTTTAGATAAATGTACTTATAATAAACGTCATTTTTTAATTGTAGAGGTGCTGGATTTTTTAGATATTGAATTTCAGATTGAGATATAGAAGACAAAGTTTACTTTTAAGGTTCACTGGGGTATATATATGGGATGTCAGCTTAATCACAGATTTGAACATAGCAAGGTTCAGGCATCTTCCCTGATTGTTCCGCGGCTTTTCAGAATTTCTCTGGTATTTTGGATTTGTTTCAGAATGCTGAGTATATACTTAAGGTGTTGCATGTAATATTCCGCATTTAAATTGATAAATTGTGGCCCAATTTAGTTATTACTCAATTAATAATGATTCTACATTGGTCAATACCTTAGAACATTTTATGACCACCATTTACGCATCTAGATCAGCTTGCTTTAGTCTCAAAAGCCCTTGGAATCATTGGATAAGTTCTTTGTACCCCTAAAGGGGGATATTTAAGATAATTTTTGATCTGGAAGCGCTTTATACTAACATCATTCTCATTAAAGGATAGTACCCTAAATTCCCAGAAATCCTCCACCCTCTAGAAGCAGTTGGTACAGTTGTCAGCCAACTTTAAGGAGAATTCCTCAACTGAGTGCCCAGACCACTTCCCAAATGTTAGCATTTGTCTTGAAACATCTTAGTGTCCATGATTTCTTCTACTTAATATTCCACCTCCTTAGTATAAATTGTTTTTTGACTGGTTTTGGCTTTTCTGAAATGTAAATTTTTTTCTGGTTTACAATACATTAGCACTGGTTGTGGGAACCTTCCAAAAAAACTCTAACGATAAGCCAACTCATTTAATTTATGTAGAACTCTGTATGTGCTTAGGGCATCTGGTTCAAACTTCTTGCAACAGGTATTGGGTGAGTGATTTATGGCGTTAATCATTACAAAGTCGCCATCCTGGTATGCGGTGCTTCTAAGAGGTGGAAATTTTTTTCTTTTATGAACAATTACCACCTTGTCCAGGTTGGCTCTAAGTTTTTGCAGATTTTCCTTTATCTCTTCCACTAGGTTATATGCTAAGGGTTTGGACACTTGTGGTGACCCTCTATAATTCTTGGGTGGAACCCATGGTTGGCATAAATGTGACATTGTTGTGGATGAATGTATGATATTACTTTATGAGATTTGGGAAAGCTTTTTAGTCAAAAAAACATGCTTGTTTAGTATTAAGGTAGCACCAAAGAACTGCCTTAAGTTCTAGGACTTTTTCAGTTTTCCCGTATAATTGATAAATGGTAAACTGATAAACAGCTGGATTTAATCTTGAAATCCTTGAGAAGGCATCCTTGAAACGCAGGAGATGAACCGGGCCTTCTGTCAAAAATGATTAGCTTGAGGAGCTCATGTCTATAATACACCTATTTAGAGAAGATTGCCCTTAACTTCCTTCACCATAATCTTGGCAGTAAAAAAGATTTCCTAATTTTGGTAAACCTGTCCAACACGACCATGATGTATTTATATTATTTAGATTTTGAGAGGCTGTTGATGAAATCCAGGTTCATTGATGACCGCAGGAGCTTGGCAATCTTCTTAAGATTATAATTCCCAACCAGTTTGCTCCTATAGTGCTTTTATCAGTAGCAAGTTAGGCAACATATGATATGGCCTCTTATGGTACCGTTCATTCCTGGCCATAAGTATTACTCAACAATAGCCCTTCTGTTTTATCTACCCCAGGATGACCCGCCAATGGGTAGTCATGGTAGAACTCAATATAAATCTTCCTGTAGATTAGTCAGAGCCCATATCTGACTATTATGTACAATAAAGCCCTTCTCATTCAGGTAATTTTCATAATTGTTGCTATCTTCTCCTTCTGCTAAATTTCAAGACAGTTATAATCTATAAATTGAGCGCTTCTGGGTGCATTTGTCGTGCCCATAAATCTCCATTGCTCTCTTTGATAGACTTAAACTTGTTCTGGGGAGCATTATGGTTGAGTTATAAATATCAAGATCCTTTTTAAAGTCTCATTTTTAGGTATTGGATTAGTAGATTAGGCAACAAAATGTTTTATACGTCTAGTACTTTATCTTAAGGTTGTACTGGGTCAGCTTAAGATGCCGGTTGACCTTTTATTGGATCATTTGATTTAGGCTCCTATATAATTTAAAGCCTAGGTATCTGCTTTAATAAAGAAAAGGTATTGAGCGTAGAAAATTGTTTTGTCATTCATCCAATGAGATTAAAATAGCTAAGAGCTCAATATCATAAACGAATGGTTGTCTCCGCAAGGAGCAGCTTCTTACTGAAATATGCCATAAGTTGGTCACCCTATCTCCAGTATCGCCTTGTTTGCTAAGTATAAAGCATCAGTCTCCACTATGTACATATTTGGGAATTTCAGAGAAAGTTCAGGGATGAGGTGCCTCTTGGTGACTTGGTAGGAACGCTCATATTCCTCCTCCATTGAAATGGGAATTGGCCTGTAAGTCTGGTTTATGACGCGGCCATATTTTAGAGGTCTTTAGCAAATTACCAGAGGGTTTACCTACACCTATTAAGCTTCAAAATACTATTTTCTCCTTAGGGATAGACCATTCTTACAAAGATTTCAGCTTTCCTGGAAGATTGCAGTGCCATCTCAAAGTATGTTATTTTCCAGGAACAATACTTAGTCCTTATATAAATCATATTTTGACAGATTAAATAGAGATTTGTTCAGTCAATCGCCCTGGAGCACCTTAAGGATATCCACCTGATGTTCCACCTTGGACTTAAAGAACATGATGATCTCATCCATATAAGCGATACAGTACCTCTAAACGAGGTCTTCTAATATGTGGTCAATTGTACACTAAAAACAGCTGGGGAGTACCTTAACCCAAAGGCATGACCCCATACTTAAACACCCCCAAATGGTACTTATATGCCGTGAATTGTTGGTGATAAGGCGCTACTGGAACCTGTTTGAAGTCGTTGTCATGGTTTACATTTTTGAGAACACTTGGCTTCCAGCTTTCATTTGTGAAATGATGTATATAGAGGAATGGGTACAGGTCTGGCTTAATCTTTGCGCACAACTTCTGGTAATCCCGTATGGTCTGAGTTAACCATTTAATTTAGTAATCAACAGAATAGGCGATACTACAGGGGACTTGAATGACAGACTCATTCCCTTTTTAGAAAATATTTAATACACTTCAAGTGCTTCCTTAGCATAAGGAATTAACAGGTACATGCGGAACCTCCAAAAAGAGCATCAGGTTTGAATCTAAATAAGAAAGAGTGGTACCTTATGGCGAGTTGGCAGTGATAAGATTCCACCATATTAAATGTTCTAAAGTCCTAAAATCTTCATTAATTTCTATATTAGTAGCTGCAGTTGGAAATAGTTATTTTAAACCTGCCTTTGATGGTTGAGATGAGAACAAAATGACCACAGGCTCACCCAATGAGTGCAGCATGACCAAGAGCTCCTTCAAGTTAAATTGTGGAGAGAAAAAGTGCCACAACTTATTCCCAATATGATGGGGTGAGGTAAATTTCTTATTGCGCTGAACGAATCCCAGAACTTGTGGGGACCATGTGCAGCCGACTCTGGGATTAAATCTCTCAACATTAAAATGACTTGGTGATATCTGCAGGGGTGAAACTCCCCTTCTGATGCATTTTTAGGTTAGATTTTATTGCTAACCCTGAGTTGAGGTAGTTGGCCTCCTCCCTCCTGTATACCAGGCCCCACAGCCTCTCTTCATTTCCATTTATGTTCACATGACTATTTAGTTTGAAAAGCACAAACAGGTAAGGCGAAACACTATTTTAAGTTATAGCACTACCATGGGAGGAGTAGGGATAAGATTGTAGGTTGGGGTCTTCATTCCACTAGAGAGGACAAGAGGGGCCTCAGAGGCAGTGCGCCATAGTGGGATATGAACAGGTGGATGTGACAGTGGCAGAATCTGAGCAAGCGGATAAGATGGTGGTGGGTATTAACTTGGTGCAACGGACATGGATCTCCTATGCTAGACAAGTACATACATCATCATCTAGGCTATGTAAAATTGCCTTCCACTTGCATGGCTACCGCAATCTTCTCCAAATTGAGGCCTAAGTAGGTGGCCACCATTGCAATGGTATGTAAGGTAAAGGATACTGGTGAAACATTTTTTAAAGTTGGGAATTAGCGACCTTGGCAGTCTTGGTGAGTGGGTGGAAAACATGGTTGTAATTGATTATGGACATAGACCTTGGGTTAGTGACCAGAGGGCGGACCAAGTAGCGTCTTGTGAGTCATTGGGATGGCCACCCATTATAAAAGTTGGATTAATCATTTAGAAAAGCTATTAGAATTTTCTACTTTTCCAGAAGTTCCATGAACAATCTGGAAAATATGGAATAAAGCGGCCATCACTTGAGAAAACTGAAGTGATGATGTGGAGGTGACATCTGACGGTACAGTCAAATGGGCATAAGACTTATGCGAGAAAAAGTTTCATGCACCACTCTCAATTCCTCTGCATAGAGGACTTGAAGTTAATCTGACTTAGGGGCAAATGTGTGCGCGCAGAACTTTGTCTTCTCACAGGATGGGAGAGGCCTCATAGCTTCACTCATCAGGAACAAGAACAAGAAGATAACTATCATTAGTGTGGTGGTATGCTCATACCAAGCATGCAAGGCCTTCCCACGTGGTTCTCCATCACGTCCAGGGCCTAAGAGATTAAATTGAATGAAAAATTTCTGATGTAAATGATAAGTTTTTTCCACATGGGTAACGAAGCTGTTTGGGCTAACACCCATGTAACTGTTCAGAGGATTGACTGTGCTATAGATAAGAGATCATTAGTCTGTCAGCTGCTGATACATTTTAATAAGAGGTTTTGAACACTAATGAGCGTGAGCTGACAAAGAGTAGCCTGTTATGTCCACTTAAGAGGGCATACACGGCTGCACTGGCTTTTTCTGATTCAACGTTTAGCCCATTATAGACGGTTGTACTTTTAAAAACATCACATTATAACTAAATATTATGTTGGAGTTTACATTAGATTTCAATAGGTTTTTTGATCTTTTTATAACAAGCTTATATTTTCTAACATCTGTCAGAACTTATTATAGGGGATGTCAGCTTGGCCACTGCTGTAAAGATCGCAGGTTTCAGACATCTGCCAGCAGGTTTCAACGCTTTTAAAGATCTGAAGCCTCTTCTGGAATATTACATATTGTCAAATAAATTCTCAAGGCTTTGCAATTTTTACTCATATCATTTCTTTAAATTTTCCTAATTTTATTCTTACTTGATTCTTAATGATTACAAGTTAGTCAACTCTCTGGAACTTTTTAAAATCTCTATTTAAGCTTTTAAATCCACCAGTTTTCAATCTTTGAAGCCCTTGGAATTCTTAAGTATCGCCTTAGTATGCTTAATGGCAACATCAAGGTAATGTAATGTCTAAAAAGCTGCTTTATTAGTCATATCTTCCATATCCTTCAAGATGGACTCAATCTTTCTCTCTGAAGTTCACTCACAATTTGTGTAGCAGCAAAGCGCAAACTTCTGGTATCTCTTTCTATTTCTCAAGTTGTTTTTGTAAATCTCTTACTTCCAATTTCAATACTATAAACTTGAGTTAAGGGTTTACCCCTCCTTTGACAGGAGTTCAGAGGAATATTTACTATGATAAGCCTATGTATTTTTTAACACATGTCTTGAGGCATTGTAAGCTCTTTTCTCAACTTTGATCTGATGGTGTCCCCCTTTTATGAGCACGAGAGATAACGCCTCGACCTTCTCTCACCAAATTAGGGTGGCTGAATCACTTATTAGGGTTAGTGAAGTAAAACATATTAGACACTTAGAGTGGTTTTGGTATGATAGAGGCTGAAATGCAATCTTTAGTAAGTGCTAATTCCTAGCTCCCAATGTAGAAAGTGTTGTAGGTGTAGTTGTTGCTTACCCTATTGGAAATACTTTTTTGGACAATCTCTTGCCTTTTTACATATGCTTAGGACAATGAAATCATGATTAAGACAAAGAGAAATCTTTGACCAACCTTCTTGGCGTTATCAGCGACCAAGTATTCTCTATAAGAATGTACCTTATGAGCAGATATTGATCTGGATACGGGAACTTCTGCTCAAAACTGATCTCAGACTATTTACTGAAGATTTACTCTATTAACTAAAGTACAAGTGAAAAGAACAGGAAAAATAAGATTATGTAGTTTAAGACTCCTTTAAAAATAGAAGCAAAGTATACTATAATTCAAAAAGAATATAAATGATTTAAACAAAAAAAGGGTATTGCCATATTGCATTTTCATCAGGAACTTCTAGGTAAGCACATCTAAACTTCTTCTATAGTCGCAGCATCCTTTTAGCTTTGTTCTTGTATATATGAACTCCATCTCACTTTATTTATTTATTGCGAGGAAGGTCAACAGGGGGATGGAACTTCCAAATGTCGACCCAAAAGAATTGAAACTTAGTAACAGGGGAGGCACCCCAGAGAAGCGATGCTATCTCTTGTTGCCAGTGGGAACGCCACTATGGGAGGGGGAGGGAATGTGTAAAGGGGCCGTAACTACAATTGAACATATGTGGAGGAAAGGGTCTGATTTGATGAACCAAACTGGGAACCAGGAGGAGACCAGCTGATGGCGACGCGGTGGGAGGTACCCAAACATCCACGCCTGAAAGTGTTCCACCAAATGGGACCAGAATCTGTGGACAGCTTCTGGGAGGGTGGGGGTGGAGCCTGCGATGGCATCCAAGAAAATCGTGTGGATAGTCCACATGGCGATTGCAACCACCAGAGCATGGAGGGAGGGTGGAAGGGGGAGGCCATTGATAAAGCAAACATATCTCTTGACAGACTGAAGGGATGTGTTTGATCCTGGCAAAGCAGACGTTGAACTTCGCGCCATATCACTTTAAAGGTAGGACACTTCTCCTGGCGGTGGAACAGCATTCCATACTGGCCACACACAATGTAGGATGAGTGTAAAGCGTTAGAGTGCTCATCCATACAGTACACCCACCTCAGGCAGTGCCACACATGAGAACGGATTTGAGGCTGCAACAGAGGGTGGTGTGTGTAATTCCAAATAGTCTTCTGGGTCTCAATGGAATAAGGGATGTCCATCATGTTCAGGTAGTCCACCCTGGATATACATGGGGCCGTGTGGGGATCAAGCCATCTTGAATGGGTAACCCCTGAACCTCCTGTGTGAACTGAGGAGAGGGCGGCCTTTCTGGGCTGTGCGTCCACTAATACAAGTTCTCCACTCAGCGCTCCTCATGGAGAGGAGGATTCGTTTGTAGTGGGTTTTGATACTGTGAGGACCTGTGGCCGATGGGTGAGAAGCCAGATATTTCATCAAGGAGTGAGGGTTCAATGGATCGTTAAGGCCCAGGGCGCGGGAGAAGTTGGAGCGGGCTGCACGGGACCAGTGTTGGGAGGGGAGCGTAGGGGCGGTGATGGCCACAATCCAGGTGCCCAGGATCTTGGCAGCATGGGCTTTAAAGCCGAGCGGGCCCATGCCACCATGACAACGAGGGCCAAACATGACCTCAAGCCGCACTGGCGGTGGGCGGCCTGACCATAGCCACCCTTGTAGGAGGGCATACATAGATTTGAAAAAACCCGGGGAGAAGGCGATTGTGTGGACTCCAAACCAGACTTTGGAGAGGAGCATAGATTTTTCTAAAACAACCCTGCCAGTAAAGGAAGTAGGGTGGGCTCTGAGGGAGGCGATGTACTTCGTCACGTTGTCTAGAATATGACTTTCCATTACTGCTGAGGCATACCCGTCTGCCTCCACCCACACGCCCAGATGGCGGACAGGTCCTATGGTAGGGCGTGGCACAAAGGGGAGCACAAGTGGGGCGGTGTGGGGTGAGCAGGGAAGGAGAGCACATGTGCGAGCAGATGGGCTGGGTTGGGAACTAATTGCTGGGGTCCAGCAGTTCTGAAACTGACCAAGGAGGATGATTCTGGTTTTGAAGCATTCAGTGGAGCATTACTTACCCGGGAATACTCCTGGATGAGAGATTCAAGTGCGCATGCATCTTTATTATTAGACACCCTGACCACACAGTCATCTACAAACGCCATCATCTTGACTGTGGCTTGGCCTGGTACATGGACCCCAGTGAGGTGAGCATTCACGTTTCAAAGTAGTGGGTCAAGGCTGAATTTGTATAAGAGTGGGCTAAGGGGGTCCCCTTGGCGTAAGCCCCTTTGAGGGTGGACTACTTCCTTTAGGAATCTAGGGCCACGCACTGCCATTGTTGCAGATTCTGTGAGCAGCATTACCCAGTTGATGAAGCGAGGGGGCAAGCGGAATTGGTGGAGGCAGGCCCTGAGGTATTCCCAGTTTACTCTACCATAGGCCATTTGTTGGTCCAAAAATACAAGTGCCCCAGAGGCTGTGGACTGGCATGCTTTAGCCACAGAGTACACGTTGTCCCAAATCGACCTTCTGGGTATGAAACTGAATTGTTCTGGGGAGATGGTGGCAGAAGCTACAATCCCTAAACGTTTAGCCATTATTTTAGTTAAAATTTTTTTATCTGTGTTAGTTAAAGAAATGGGGCGCCAGTTGGCTAGGTCTAGCTTATCCCCTTTCTTGAAAAGTGTGGCGGTGAAGGCCTCTTGCCCTCCTGGTAGAAGGCGCGTATCCAGAAGGCTCTGGTTAAGAAAGGCAAGCAGCAGTGGGGATATATATTTGAAGTACTTCTTATAAAAACTCATACGGACTGCCATCAGGGCCTGGGCATTTCCAATTTGATGCACCGCAGATGGCTGACCAGAGTTCATTCGAAGTAATCAAATTTATTAATTCAGGGTATCAGGAAAAGGTGCAGATGTGAGTGCTGTCGAGAAATTTCACCACATTGGCTAGCTGAATTGAATTGGATCAGTAAAACTCAGAGTAATACTTTTATATTTTGATTGCCACTTCAGCCTGCATATCTGCAATGGAATCATCTGATCTCTGCACCTGTGTGCAGGCCTCGCACTGGCTCGGTGCAAAGAATTTCTAAAAAAAGTATGCGGTGCGCGTGCTGCCCTCTGTAATGTGTTTGGCCCTGTACTGAACACAAACCCGATGTTTGTGTTGCCTTTCGAGCGCGTTGAGGTGGGGGATGCTTCTGCCCACTTCCGGCCCCAAGAAGGGCTGTAGCTGTGGCTGGGATGTTGGACTCCAGGTGTGCCAACTCTGCCAGAGCGCGTGATATGATGGCCAATGTAGCTCATGAGCGTCAGGAGGAGAGGTGGCAAGTGTGGCAGATGGTATCCTCTTTGAAGGCTGACCATGTGGAAATTGGGTCCGCACAAAACGGTGTAATAAACTCTTTTGCCAAAGTCACTGATTCCACCCAAGTGGAAAATCCTGGCGACGCACGTTTGGGTGGGCGGAGTTTGCACCAATGCGGGGCCTTAGCCACTGTGACAGGTAAGTGGTAGGTTATTGAGACCAGCTGGTGGTTGGAGAATTCAATTTTTGTTGTTTGGAAGTGGGAAATTTGAGATCAAAATTTCGCTGTCGTGAGGATAAGGTTGATGTGGGTCACGGACCTTAATTGGCCGTTGTGGATGTGGGGGTGCATCATGTTTTCGAGCAGTGGGGCTTTCTGCGGCAGCGCGTCTAATAACCCAAGGGTGGCCTTTAGAACGCGAAGCTCTACGTGACCCTGGGGTGTGTGGGATGAGGAAGGCCAGCGGTCTGTGGGTGAGTTTATCCAACAGTTCAAGTCACTAACTACAAAAGGGTCAGGGGGTAACGGAAGGGATTTGACCAATGAGAAAAATTCCTGATGCTCTCATGCACAGGTCAGGGCATAAATGTTGATGATAGTGTGTGCCACGTTGGCCCACAAGAATGTAACAACAAGGACTCAGCCATTGAGGAAGGATTCCAACAATAAAAATAACAAAATTGTTTTTCCAAACTAGCACCCCACAGTGCTCTGACCAAAAGGATAGGGATGGGAGGAGCATGGTTTTCTAAGTATCCTTGGAACCTCGCAGACAGTGGGACTCCTGGATGGCCAGGATGTCCACGGTAAATTTTTTTGT
Source organism: Massospora cicadina (assembly GCA_022478985.1). Taxonomy (NCBI): domain Eukaryota; kingdom Fungi; phylum Entomophthoromycota; class Entomophthoromycetes; order Entomophthorales; family Entomophthoraceae; genus Massospora; species Massospora cicadina. The sequence goes on along the minus strand of JAKSZP010010538.1, from coordinate 135,678 downwards.
AAAAAACTCAGTTTTCTAGCCCGGGACAGTGAGGCCTTGAGTCCAGTGATATTCAACATCCCTAGAGTGAAGGTTTCCCCAATCACACCTTAGGTGTGAGGGGGAGGGCACCCGGGCCCACCAGCCTCCTCTGGATCCCCATGGGCCTTCACAGCAGCATGGGTGTTTGTGCCAATGCTATTAGGAGTTTTTATTAAATTTTAGCAGACAGGTTCACATTAGCTTTTGCCTTCAATTTTTGTTTCCCCAGATGTTGAACGAATTTTTTGCAGTGCGGATGAGTTTGGTGCACCAACATTTGGGTCAAAATTTTTTTTCAGGTAGGTTGGAGACCAAGTCAGTTTCAATCAGGGCTTGGTTGCAAAGGTCGGATGAGATTGAGTCACCCATCAGACCCTCAGATTGGGTGGCCCAATTGGCATGGGCTTCTTAATCTGATTGGTTGAGGTCTTCCCGAGTTGCTTCCACCACAAAGGTTTTGATGTCCTCCTGGCGTTAAGAGTGTGGGATAGTGGAAGCGACTTTGGCCACTTACTTGGCCGCGGCCCTGCGGGCCTGTTTGGCCATCTTTTGCTCTTAAGGGGAGATAGGCTTTACTAGTAAGTAGCAGCCTTGTGGTCTCCACAGGAAAGCTTCTTTGGTGCTGGTGGTTGGTTCATAGTGCGCCTCCCCGCTGGCCATGGCCGCCGAGGGGTGCTCTTGGAATTTGATGCCCTCCTTGGTGGGGCATGTGTGTGACTTATGGCCAAACGCGTTACAGTGGGTGCAGATGGGGGGTGTGCTGACTACAGAACCCGGAAAGGGTGGGTGATATGCCCTTCAATATTAATATAAGTGGAGTGTGGGATCTGGGTTAGGTCCTTTGCAATATCCTCAATTGGAGTCAGAACTGCAATGGCTTTGCCGGTGCACAGGTGTGGCATCAGCATAAAGCGTTGCATCTCAAAGGATTGTATTTCGCTGTATATGGTGAGACCATCTTTTGGGTGCTGCTCCAGAATGGCGCGCTTGACTGTAGTGGGCAAAAAGTTGAATGTGAGGAAAATTTGGTTGGATTTTGTCCATCTTGTGTGCTTGGTTTTGACAACCCGTTGCCCTTTGGGGAGGTTGATCACTATGCCCACTGCAGCAGCTTCATCTGCTGCCTCCTTGTTTTTGAAACTGAGGTCCAGCCAATTGCGTGACATGAAGCGAGGTGTGACATATACCGCGGTTGGGAAAAAGGTGTGCACATCCCCACAAAATTTTCCCATAAAGCTGTTTGTTGGATATCCAGAAACACCTGGACTCTGTATTCCACTGACAAGAGTGGTTAAGAGCGCGGCGTGTTGATGTACTGGTTACATTACGCCTTCCATGTGAGGATTTCCAGGGAAATAGTGACCGCCAGTTTTTTACTTTTTTCTATTCTGCCAGTTTCTCCAGGGCATTTTCAAACGTTGGAGGTCGCAGGCCTACCACCTGTGCCTTTTACCTTACTTGCCCAACTGCTCCCTAACATGGGCGCAGACTAATCTTCTCTGTGAGATTATCAAACTAGATTCAGACTTGAATTGAATAAGTTGCAAAAGTGATTGCAATGAGAGAGAAAAGTCACTTCATCTCACTTTAGACATCCATGAACATGAATGTTGGGTATTTTTTTGTGTAATACCCGCTTCTAGTTTAAAAGTGAAAACTACTATGGGATATTGATTTGTAAATAATTTAAATATTTTGGTTTAGGTTTCAGATGGGGGCACCATTCCAAGGCTTCTGAGAGGGGAGTAAAAAACTGATATTTAATTGTTATATATTGTACTTTCACATTATTATTTTGTAAAAATATTTGATGATATATAATCAATTTTACTGCCAGCATTGGCATTGGCTAAACTTCCTCCTCCTTTTGTTTGTAATCTATTTCCCCCCTAAAGGTATAAATGGGGCTCAGGTTGGGACCATCTAGTACTAAAAAAAGGTATAAATGGGGCTTACTATTTGAAGTTTTTTGCCATGGATGATGCCGCTAAAACATCAGATGATTATTCCCTAACCGCTGGAATTCAGAGTCCAATACCAGACGGAGAGGTTGCGGGAAACTTTCCGGTCCTAAAGATGGGATTGATCAACCCTTTTTCTAGACGTCAGCAGTGCAAGCACACAGGATAAAGTGAACCAAAAATTTTAGATAACTGTCAGTCAAAGAGACCTATTATATGAAGATAAAGCTCCACCGCCAAAGACTATAAATATTTTCCCCTTTTTACACCTTTAAGGGGAAAATAGTTTACAATTGGCTAATAATTAAATATGACCAAATCAAATTACCAAAATTTAAGTATTTTAACCTTCCATTTAAATAACCAAAAGCAGTAAATAACCAATTTTGAAAATTGTGCAAAACTTTGAAGAGAGAAAGATTGGAGCAGCGCCATTGAATAAACCTGAAGCAGAGCAACATATTTTCAAAAAGGGTGAAGATTTATAAACCCAATATGAACTGCAGTCATCAACCTGAATTAGGGACTAAACAAAGGGCCATTGAACATCCTGTTTCAAAGATAATCACCATGAGACAAAGCTCGTGATACAAAAATTGAGTCAAATGGATGCACACAATTAAAGTGGTAGTCAGAAGCAGACTCATCAAGGGGATTTTGAGGACCCCTTATATTGATACCTTGATTCCAAATTTATTTTACAATTCACTATAATATTTATCCTGATTTTAAGAAGTAGTAGAAGATGACTTTGAATTTATATAATAAAAATCTTTCTAAAGTCTTTAGTTTATAATTTTTGTTTCATTTATGTTGGTTAAAGTAATCTAATAACCAGCAATTTTATTTGATATAAGCAGTTGAGTAGAATAAAATAGCCAGTCTGAGATCTTCACTAGGATATTAGGACATTTGTTTTCACGGATACCTTGAAGCTGAGCTGCTAATGGAGAGATTTTATAGGATTCTTTTGTGTCCTGAGGTGGCCAACGTAAAGGAGAAAGTGTAAGAGAGTGTTTATAAGAGTTTGCCATGGGTGAAATAGTTTCAATAAGAAATCAATGTGACATTGGGTATAATCAGAAGAGGTTATAATAGTGAGGATGATCAAATCCCTTCAGAAGGTCGCATGTTGTCTAATCTGTGTTGAACAGAGCCCATCTTCAGAAAGTTGGTTTCTCAAGTCAAGCGAGTTAAAGCCAATGAGCTGATGGTGGTACTCACTACAAAGAGTGCCACCAATAGACCAGAGTGAAGAGATTGAGATTCCACGATAAAATTTTGACAAAGAGAATATGGAAGTGTACCACGGTGGGGATTATCTGAACTTTTGGCGAGGAAGAGGGAATAATCCATTCAAAAGTTACAAACATTTATACTATAAATATCATAAAGACAAAATCAACTTTAATATAAAAACCACTTGAAGGGACATATTGCCCATCTAGTACTAAAAAAAGGGACATAGGCTTCATTCCAATGGTGAGGGGAACTTCTCTTATAGTGAAGATTGATTTTGCCATTTAAAGAGATAGAAGTTCAAATTGTTTTCCTTAAGAATAAGAAAAGAATGAACATTCACATCTAGAACAATTATGTTGAGCGCTTAGACCAGCACAATTCCACGATGACCTCATTTTACAAGAACCTGGATAGGTTGAAAGCTCAAAAATTGGATTGTACAAGCTTGTGCAAATCTGAGGATTACTCGCTTGAAAATTGGTATCCTGCACGCTTATTTGGGTTGAAGTTCTTCCAGATGATCCTTGATATGCCCAGTGGCTTATGGTAGATTCACTGTTTGGAAACTCACTAGCCTACTATTATGGCCCCAAACGCTTCTGGTCAATTTCAGGCATAATTTTCTCAATGTACTCAGGAACTTCTTCCAAGGCAGGTTTCAATACAAACTGGGGATTTGGTCCTTCCAGTTTTTCAACACTTCTCTAAAGAAAAGATTCAGATGTGAGAACCAGAAAGAGATGAAATAAAATGACTTTTATTAAAAGGTATTTATTTTATAATTAGTCATTAGGCCAAGAGCTGGTATTTATACCTCTAGGGCATCTCCTGACATATTTGAGCATGCAAGTTCAACAGATATTTTACCACCTCAGTTTGGCTCTTGAACTGATACAGCTAAAACCATTTTTAGGGTTATTGGTGGCAAAATACTCTTAAAATTGGGAGGATTTCAGGTACAAAAATTGCAATAAAGCATGCAAAATTGTCCTATGATCCTCTTGATTTGAGTTCCATCATACAGCTGACGAAATACACCTTCTGTGAAATTCTTACCTCGATTGTAGTAGATGATGTACCCCTAATTGGGACGTTGGCAGGCCTCTCATTCAATAGCACTAGGTACACCTTTTGGGCGGTCCATGTGCAAGTGCTATCATGCCGATTATGCAGATTGACATACAAATTTCGCCCTAGGGCAGAAAACTGATTACATTTTTTGTTTGTCTGATGGTCCAAGGGATTTTTAGATGTTAACTTCAGGTCAGTCCCAAACAATTTTGTATACAAGTAAGCTGATTGTGTTCCCAATAATTGGGACCAATTGCCGAGATTTGATGCATAGAAAATTGGCAATAATATGCGAGTGTATTTGGCCTGAGCGCTTTGATAAGATACTTGATCAAAATTGACATTGATATATTTGGCCCAAATTATGTAACTGCAATAGGCTTTAAGGTGAGAATATAGGTGTTAGCTCAAGCGTTGAATTGGTAATTGGCCTGATCTGATGGTTTTCAAAGGTTTCTTTTTTGAATCAACCACCAGAATATGACACAACTATCAGAACATACCTCATCTCAAGAAGCTACTTGACTAGAGACACCAATATTAGCTACTAAATTGACTGCCACGCCAAAGCTCATGATACTACGCTAAGCCTAAAAAGTGTATCAAACTGGAAACCTTATTTTAAGACCATAAATACATTGGTAAAAGAAACCATTGCAGTTTTCTTCAGATGGTTGAAATAGAATAGATGGCACGAGTGAATGCCAAAAGGCACACCACATGCAAAGATGTATGAATTGCAAGGCTCATGATATTCTTAGCATGAGTTTATGACCTGGACTAAAGGAAAGGTCATCATCCCCTTAGAGTTTAAGAGTGAACAGGATTCCAAAACACAAAACAAAACTTTTTTCTCATAAGGTGGGCAAGAATGAGTCATTTTTAAACTAACTGCTCAATACTATCTCAAAGCTCAGCAATATGGATGACGGGAAATATAGACTTGTCAAATGCAATGACAATCCTGCCAAATCATTGGAAATTATCCTTCCTTGAAGATGCATATAAGCATCACAGTCAAGACTGCAATGTCTTTTAAGGCTCTTTAAAAGCTTTTTGATATAAAAGAGACGTACAAAAACGTAATATAATACCTTGAGCTTCCCCTTCAAAGGATCAAAAGGCTTTCCACGTCACTCACAACAAGAATGTAAGCCAATTGAAAGCCCCTAAACCAGCAGATCAACTACCCCTTTAAGAACTGACTTGCAATTAGTACCTCCATCCTGGGCACTTCTACAAATCTTGTCCCTAAACGATGCCAAAAAGAAGGATACAGCCCAAGGAGGATACCATCTGTTAAAGCTTATAGGATTCTTATATTTAATATTGTCTGATAACCCCTAAAATAATTAACTGCACAGGTTCATTGTCATGCAATTCTCCGCGTTGTATGATTTTAAAGTGTATTTGTTTGATAATAGTATGATGACTATTATCCATAGTTGAATAAAGTATTAGAATTAACCCAACGCTTGGCCAGCATTTCCTCTCAATATACTTAGGATGTCCTTGTTATTGATTTGTTCCCTAGTAATGTTTAACTTGATCCATGCTCAGATCCTCATTTACGGTTTAACTCTGGTGACACACAGTCAGCAGCAATCCCTGATTCAGTTCAGCTTCTCTTCTCTGGATCTCCGCTCATATCCTTACTTTTTATCCCAAAGAGTCTCCCAATTAGAGCACACAGCAAAAATTCCTTGAAAAAATATAGAACTCAAAATGAATTCTGGTATGCACTAATTACTGGTAAAGTATAAATCAATGTATTAATATTTTAGTATATTTTTTAGTACTAGATGGTCCTATACTTTAGTATATTTTATTAGTGAATTATTAAGGAGTCTATAGTGGAAATTTGGCGCCCAACCCTCAGTTGGCACCTCCTCAATGAAACGGCAGCCGTTTCAATTGATTTTACCCATCATTGTCTCATTAGCAATGGTCTTCCCCATCCTGGCTGGGATTCTGTCATTGGACATCCTCAAGACTAAAACGGAAAGAGTTGTAAAGCGTGTCCTTAATGTTTTCTTCTCAATCCCAGTGAATCAACCCTATTTAGCAAGCAACCTGCTTAGGTAATGGGACTTGTTAACCATTAAGGCATGTCACAAACCAACCAATAAAGTCGCAGTTTCAGACTGCATCACTCGTCTCACAACTTGATCCTTAAATTCCCAATAGGTTGGTGATGAAACCTGACCAATCCCAATTGGTACACCTGATAGTTAATCATTGATCAACTATTAGATGCTCCTATTTTATTGGCAACTCAGACTGATGAGATCTTAAGCATTCATCCAGATCATACCTGACATACTTGACCAGGTGAATAGCCTAAAATCCCCCAAACATTCTACCCTGAAATCAGAGTCAATTGATATCCAATTCACTTCACTATAGGAATTATCCCCTAGTGACCCCTGGTAATCTAGTTGGCTGGGAATATGGCAAAAACCCTAACACCATCAATGCCATGAACTAGTTAGGTATGTATACTAAGGGCGAAGATAGCCTTGAAGATAGGGACTTAGTCAACGCAGGGTACCATGTGCTAGGGGCATCTAGCACGGTGGCTGTGCCTGCTATGGTAAGAATAAATGAATTTGACATACATTGATTGATAAAACCTACTTGTGTTAAGCTAACATACCTACCTGAATCATAAAAATGATTAAGGATAGAGAGCAGCTGGCGATGGTATCAGAATTTTAACCAGAAATATAGTCAAACAGGTGCTTTGAAGGCTACAATCGTAGTAGATTTGCGGCACTAGCAAACTCAGAGGTAAATTTATATACAATAGGTTATATAAATCCACTTTTGAAGTTTAAATAAGCAAGTTGCAATGATTTTTTGGTTTCAGCTACACAAGTCTAAAATGCAGCAATTTGCAAAAAAAGTTATAAAAAATGTTATATCTATTTATTTTTTGAAAATGAGAGATTTTATAGTGTAAACTATTATGGGGTCAAGTTGATTGACATGCTTTAGAGAAAAGATCATTCTTAACTTATGGCTGATAAAGCTGAGAAATTTTAGACGTAAATGGTGATTGGCCATAATCAAATCCTTTTCATATGGGATCAGCTTTTGAGGGGAATAATTAACATCCCCCATAATAGGAGGTAGCAATTCTTGATTTTACACAAAATTGGGCATCTCAAGAGGTTTCTCAACAGATGGCTACTTTAAAAACCTAGAACCAGGTCAAGGATTCTGTTAAGACCACAAAGAGCGCTGAAACTCTAAACAATTTGAAGAGTCTGCTACTGATGTTCTGGTGATAGGAAACACTTTCAGAAAGTGTGTGACAAAAGTGAAAGTAGTGATCCAAAAAGTCCGAGTATTGGATGTGCTGTACACAGGGATTCTCATCAACATATATCATCTAAACTCATAAAAAACAGAAGTTTATTCCTATCATAATACAACTGCAGTCACTGAACATCTGGACCTAATTTACCTGCACTATAGTAGCCTACTCAGATCACCACTACGTTTTTGGGCACATGGTTCTTATAGTTCCATCAGTAATCTTAGATAACGTGCTCTTTGCTTTCCTAATTGGGATGTCATATTTCCTTGAGTATGAATACAAGATCGATTTTACAACTAGTAGCATGAGTACTATGAGATACTAACTGCCCTTGGTGTTATAAATGAGGACGCTAAACCACAAAAGAGATAGTCATATTTAGTGGAAATGGGTCAATTGGTTTACTTTATTCACACACACTTACAGAGAAGTGTTTAATGCACATACCCTCCACAGTCAGCACAGAAGAAATTTTTCCATTGAGCGCTAGTGAAACCATGATGTATCAGACCAGGGGAACAATGGATGAACATATTGATCAGCATGAAGATAACGCCAAATTTTATATTAGACTTTACAGCTGCAACAGATTTTTGAACAGGACCCAAGGGTTTTACCTGGCTTTTATGATACCACTTTTGGTATTTTTGCCCATATTCCCAGCCTACTAGACCTAGGAATTGCTAGGGGATAATTCCCTAAGGTGAAGTGAATTGGAAATCTGTTGGCCTTAGCTTTGGAGTAACGCATATGGGGGATTTTGGGATATTCGCCTGGTTGTATTCATTGAGGATCAATCCAGACAAATACTTAAGATTTCATCAGGTGGAGTTGCTGAAAAAATAGGGGCATCTGATAGTGATTTTTATCAGGTGTAATAATTAGGATTGGTCAGGTTTCATCACCAAATAATTGGGAATGTAAGTAGTAAGTTGTGAGGTGAGTGATGCCACCTGTAACAAGTGAATCGATCAGTTAGTGCATGACCTGCCTTAATGGGTAAAAAGTCCCATTACCTAAGCAGGTTGCTAGCCAAATATGGTTGGTTTGCTTGGATTGAGAGGAAAACGTTAGGGACACATTTTCTGACTCTTTCCGTTTAGGTCACGAGGATATCCAACAATGGAATCCTAGTCAGGATGGGGAAGACTATTGCTGCAAAGACGAGGATGGGTGATTTAATGGCAACGGCTGCTGTTTCATTGAAGAGGTGTCAACCAAGGGTTAGACAACCGAATCCCCACTATAATTTCCCTAGGATTCACTTATAATAAAAAACAGTATATATGAGAATAGCATTTAGTAAAGAAGTTCTATATTGTTCATCCGGTATATAGTTTAAGTAGTAAACTATTATCACTTTCAATTGTGCTATTCTTATCAAGAATATTATTGCTTTGTGCGATAATTGGAAGACTCTTAGAGAAAATAGTAAAGATCTGCGTGGGGATCTAGAGAAGAAGGAGACACAATTGGGGATTGCTGTTGACTGTGTGTTGGACCAAAGAGACTGTCACCAGGGAATCTCAGCAAAGATTGGGTTAGACAGAATGAGGGAACAAATCCCTAGATCATGACATCTTAAGTATTTAATTGGGAATACTGTTTAAGCGTTGGACCAAGATATAAGAATTCATACTCAACTATGGGTAATAGTCGTCATACTATTATTGACCAATATTCGAGTATATTATACAATGCGATGAAGTTCACAAGAAAAATGAACCTGTGCAGTAAAAAGATTAATAGTATTATTTGCTGATAATAACCCAACAAGTAAGTTTTTACAACTACCTACTCTAGAGAGTTGACAATAATATTGGAAAATCTTTTCATCTCAGCCTTTAAAGTATAGTAAGGAAAGAACATTGCACATGCCTAACTGACCAGTTGTGTTAATATATATCTAGTACACATGGTGAGAGACTTTGATGTAAAAAGGGTTTGGTGATAAGACCCCATATATGCAGAACTAACTGAAAGAGTTACTGAATAAACTATCTATATCTTTAGCAATGGGTCTGATAACATATGGTATTAAAGAAGAGATCCAAAAGTTGGGCAACAAATTAACTATTCCATTTAAGTCAAAACTTTAACACATGAAGGCAGAAGATGCCATAATTTCCAAGAACATAGTAAACTAACAGAATCTGTACTGATCAGACCTTTGAAGATACCTTGGTCCTCGCCACTATTGCTAATATGCAAGAAGGACTTGACTCATAACATAGTCATGAACTACTGCCTATTAGATGAAATAACCCAAAAAGTTTTTACATGCTCCCAAGAATAGAAAATGCCTTGAAACACCTAGGAGGATCAACATATGTTCTCTGTGATAGACCTGGACAGTGGGTAATGGCAGATGGAGATCTTACAAGAGGTTCAAAAAAGTGCAATCTGATATGCAGTAAGGGTTTTTGAACCAATAAGGATGCCACAATGGCTATACAACACTTCTGCCACCTTTCAAAGTGCAATTGACCAAATCTTTGGAGATCTCAATATTTCCAGTTTGTTTATCTAATTGCATGATAATATCATGCTCAGATGAACCTTTCCAGAACATCTTCAACACCTTTATGAAGTTATTTATAAAGTTGTAAGCATATAAATTAAAAAAAGAAACAAAGCAAATGCAACTTCCTGAAAAGGCAACTGGAGTTCCTCAAGCATGAGATTAGTCCCAACAGAATCAATCCCCAGATATGGAAAGTCAAAGTGATCATGGCAATGGGGCCACGGAAAAGCATGTGAGACATCCAAGTGTTTCTTGGAATGGTGGGGTATCACCAGAAGTCTATCCCTATTTTGAGGACTTGAATGCACCCCACACCTACCTGCTGACATAAGAAAACAAGAGTGAATGGGTCCTGGATTAAAACAGGCCTTTGAGGAGATAAAATAAATTTAGTAGAGGTACTAATCCTGGACAACCCAGACTTTGACAAGACCTTTTTATCTATATGCTGATGTGAGTGATGTTGAGCTTGGAGTGATACTTGCCCAACTTGACAAAGAAGGGTTGGACTACCCCATTAGTAATATTAAAAGAATGTTTACCAAGGTCAAAAAGAACTATACTGTAATGGAAAGAGAGTGCTTGGAGGCGATCTTAGCAGTGAAGCAATTTTGACCCTACTTGTACAGGGTAACCTCAAGGGTGTGAAAGAATATACATCTTTCTGCTGGTTGCAGAACATGAAAGATCTAGATGGACGCCTTGCCAGATGGGTAGTACTGCTCCATTAATAAAATTTTAATATCATCCATCAAGCAGGAGGAAAGCATTTTTAACGCTGACAGACATTTGCAATTGCCAGATATTCACCTATAAGTAGGATAAAGAAATCAACCTTTTAAACTAATTGGGCTACCAGAGGAAGCGTGACAGGATAAAATAGATGAGGTGATGACTGTTTTGAGAAGGTGCTCTAAAGACAACTGGGGGGCTTATGATAACCTTAATATAAAACTAAGAATAAATGGTTCTTATGGCTCAGACCAAGCGACTGGATAAAACTAGTATTGGAAGTCACAAGCACGTCAGCCATGAGCGTTTTCAGAATATGTTGGCCTATCTAAAGGATCAGATCTACTAGAATTCATGTCTGACGAAGTACACCAGGCCTAAGATTTGTGTTTTTTGCGCAAGTTTCTGTCTGCTACTGAAACGTTATTAGTTTAAGACAATCCCACTAACAGCCTTCCAAGTAACGTGTCCATAGATGTGGTGAGACTGCTTCTGACTGCCTCTAGTGGAGAGAAATTCATATTTGTGGTTATTTACCACTTTACTAATGAGGGTCAAAGCCTCAGCAATCAAGACGTACACCATGAGATCAACCTTTCAATTCCTATAAAGTATTTTATAACCAGATGCATATGTCCTCAAGTCTTGCTCTCAGATAATGTCAAGTATTTCATAACTGATGTCATGAAGAAATTGATGTACTTGGTAGGATGAAACAACATTTATATCTTTCCCTACACGCCATCTTCCAACAATAACGTAGAGCGCGTGAATGGAATCTTAAAAGGGATACTAAAGAAGATGGCCTACAACTATAAGTTAAAGTATGATCAGCTGCTACCTTCTGCGCTGTTGGCTTACAAGCTTAGATATCACTGGGGGATTGAGATGTCGACGTTCAAGGCCCTGTACAGGCAAGAAGTATCATTGGCAACCATATTAGCACCAATCATTACCGTGGACCAAAAGAACCTGCAGCCTGGAAGTTCTCAACAAGATCTAGCTGTGAACCAATCATAATGCAACTGTAGGCCTCCTGCAACTTATAGCCGACTATCCCTCAAATCTAATATGAGAGTCAGCAATGGGCTAGGTGTTGGGATTTCAATAAGCCCACATAACCCAGTTATATTGTTTATAATAAATCTGCTTGTCCACTAGGGTTTGTATCCCTCTAGTAGATGTGGGAGTTATCAATTACCTATAATAACTATTATTTGGAGAAATATCTCTAGTGAATAGTTAATTATTTGCAAGCTTTAATCTACCAAACCGCTAATGTTTCATTGGGGATGATCCCAACAATAAACAAGTGATTAGGCTGTCAATTGAAATATTTATAATCTAACTTTTTTAGGAGTCAATTGGGTTTTTTCACCAATTTGACTAAGGAGTTTATGAGTTTCTAGGCGAGTGATGCCAACTTTGATAAGCAACTTTGAGTTAACCTTTTAATGATTGCAACTTTCTGTTTATGGGTTAAATTCCCTTACCTAAGCAAGTATTAAACCTAGTAAGGGTGACACGCTGGGGTTGAGTGAAGGCGTTGTAATTGTTCTTCATTTCAACCCAGAAGAGGTTGCATTGATAGTCATCAGAGGAATCTTACTAAACTGAAGTTGAAAATCATTTTTGGAGAGATCCTGGAGGGTTAATCCATCAGCAACGGCTGCTGTTTCCAATTGGGGCACCAACAGAAGAGTTTGGTTGCGAATCCCCCTAAAAATTTCCTTGCAGATTTTTAAAAAACTGATAAACAGTCAAAAATTAAGTACCATAATTATTAATACTGTCATATTTTGCTCTTGAGATTAAGGTTTTAAAGGATAAGAGATCCTTTGTCTGCTTCCTTGTTATCTCTGTGGACTCTGCGTGATGAGAGAGAAGTACCACTGAATCTAATCCTTTGTTAATTTCTACTAGACAGTAAAGAAGTCCCTATCGATATTCCAGAAGAATTCAAGATTAGGACAAGCACCAGTTTTGCGCTTACCTAATAATTGTCTTGGCTATAAGAAATTCTGCTAGAGTAATAGTCTTCATACTACTGCCCTATCCAATTAATTATCAAAAAATCTTACAACGCTCATACAAGGAACCTGTATAGTTAAACAAAGGAGCTTAAGCAAGCTACAATTTAAAAAGAGACACAGCTCCAATATTCTAACATTTGGTGTTCACTATAATGGGTAGTTATGTTTTAAACCAGATTCAATAAGAAGACCATATCAACCATGTTTTGTAAGAATGAACTATGAAAGCTTTGGACGGAACTAGAAACTGTCAATAAGAACCCACCGAGCTCAAAGACACAGGCCAATTTTACTATTATTGAGGAATGGGTGATGAAAGCCAAGGAATAGGTTATCAAGTAGAAAATCAACAGCGACCTTTATGAAAAGATCAACTTACAGAAGAGAAAGGAGGGCGAATTAATTAAGGAAGTAGTATATTGGAAAATAGAGTGAGAAGCAGAAAGATAACGCTTACGCTGAATTAATGAAGGTATTCTCACGTTGAAGTGCATAGAGGAACTGGAGAATCACACATGTGATGGCGCTCAAATAGAGGCAGACAAAGCCAACAACAATATATATGAAACTCAGGTCAGAAAGATGCAAATACACAGAAATATGCCTGAGTCATTTGCTGCCTTTTCAGAAATGACTCCTGAAGAAACTCCTATGAATTTTCGAGTCATTGGGCAGGAATCACCTGCCAGTGGAGCCACAGATGAATTTTGGAGCGTCGTGAATTTGCTTACATTTCAATGGGACAACGCCCGTGCATTTTTCAACTATTTGAAATGATGATGTTCAAATTTAGTGGCTAACAAAAGGCTGTTTATAATAGACTATCTGAACACTGATTTCCAGAATCTAGTTTTGCCCTTCTAAATGGTGACAATTAAACTTATAATGAATCCAAGGAACCCTATGTAAGAGTTTAGAAGCCCTACGCGGATGTCTAAATTGCAGCAGGATTTATGGGCACTCTATTCCAAGCTGACAAGACTCTAGCAGCTTTTTCTTACAGATTCTAATAGGAATTACAAGGCACAGCTAGTACAAAATTACTATCAGATCTCGATGCACAAATTGCAATGCAAGAAGCACTTTGTCACTATTAATATTTTCATCATACAATGGCTTCAGCACTAGTATTAGATGTCCACATCCCAGATGATGAATCATCTAAAGATTTTAAGATCAATTTTTAATTCCCCTTGTCAAACTTTAAGGTTATTCCTGTTAAAAACCAAAATACAGTAAAATTCGTCAAGTCCTTCAAAGATCAACAGATTCAAGTCATGACAAGAAACAAGCTCAAAGGACAAAATTAGCGTACAAGGCTCAAATCCGCTGCCACCAATGTGGGAGACCTGGACAATTCGCCGCTCAATGTTGAAGTAAGAAGCCCAAGGATCAAGTTACTTTAGTCTAGGCTGAAGATAAGGAAATATGTCAATAGACAGGAAAAGGACCCACGGTCTAAATAAGGAACAATCTGGCGCCGCAATAAAATTAATTCCCCTGATATAACATGTCATAGATTTTTCCAATCTGTTTGTAGATAATGAAGCAACTGATCCATTATATCAGGTTTTTAATTTGGACGTGAATGCCATCACCTAAGCAAAGGCAAAGATAATCAAGTCAAATTCATCAAAGAGGTTGCTCAGCCATATAATCATCAAATAGCAAAAATAGATCTTTTAAAAGCACAGAAGATTTCTTAATGAAAGACTAGATGAGGCTAACGTATCTCTCCCCACTAGCGCAACCAAAGAATCTTTTCCTAAATTATCCATGCAATTAATTCTATCCTTATTTTGTAAAAATGTCACTATTCATTCAGTATATACCTTATTTCAATAATCTGAGCGTACATATGAGGATACTATTTAAAACTGGAGTAAGAGTATGGGAGATAATTGAAAAAAGAGCATTCATTAACATCATTTCGACCAAATTAGTGAAAAATTGACTATTTTGCCAGATCTAGATTACCAGAAGGAATACAGTACCGCCAAATCAGATATTAAAAATCCTGGTGAGCCTACTGCTTGCTGCCACTTTAGTTCAGATAGCTTGTGGTATCAGCTCCTGCCATAGTGCTAGCTAATCAAAATTATGCCATACTTAATGATTTAATTCCTGAGAAAGTATGGTGTGAAATGTGATTCTGAGAACATACCCTGACAATTTTGGGGTAAACACTACCCTTGGTATATCATTAGAAAGGAGAACCGCCACTGACAAAGAACAGAAATTTGTAAGCTTTATTTACAATGACGGCATCATTCCCATCCAGTACAAGTTGGAAGAAAATGGAGGGAAATGCCAATGGAGACCCTGGAAAGTTATGGGATACCCTTAAGGACGAAAACAACTAGTACTGTCAGGATCATAGGTTTATACCACAGATCCTTTGTTGTTTGTTGGCCAGTTGAACCAAAGTCTGAGGGTGTTGGATACTTAGCTTGGTTGCTTCTCTTGATCAAGAAGTCTTGTTGATTCAGATATTAAGTCAGGTGAGGTAAATTCCAATTAGCACACTTTTTACTTTAAATTGAAAGAAGGAGAAAAAGCATAATGTTTATTAGCTTAATACCAGCTATATAAGGGTAATCAGGAAAATATAAGCAGACCAAGCTTATATCTAAAATAAACAAATCAGGGATTTGGGGGCAGTCCAATTATCTCAGTTGAATTTATTCTGCTCGTCTCATGGCTCAGGCTTGAAGCCTGAGGCTTGGTAGCTCCAAAGAAGCATGATTTGACCATGTTGTTTGGGGTGAACTCTGACTTTGATAATTGTCAACTTTCATCAGGGATTATACCTGACAGAAGTTTGGACTTTTTGGTTGAATTGTGATCAATCTCCAACTTTAATAATTGTCGACTTTTGTTGAGGATTATCCATAACAGAAGTTTGGGCTTTTTTGGTCGAATCAGGATTGATTCCTTTGCATCCAATGCATCCAAATTCACTGTTTGGGTAGGAATCCCAACATTACCCCCTCTAAATCTTGGTTCAGGGGGGAAAACGGACGGAGAAAGTGACTATGTATGCAGTTTTAAAACTGTTCATGAACAAACGCTACAATTGAGTGTTCATTGCACTGTCTATATATGACTCAATAAGTCCCTGACCAGTTGGTGCTCAGTTTGTGATCATGACCTCCAGCTGGTGATAGTAGCTAGGAAGAGGTCACCTGGTTGGAAGGTGTGCAGGGATTATGCTTATCATTAAATTAAGCAGTTTCACTACTGGTTGTGGCAGACAGGTTTTTGGTAGCCAGGGCCTGAAGTCTTATTATTTCATTTGTAATAATTCGCATAGAGACTTCAGGTGCTTCAGGAGAAGCTTGGTCAAGTATACCTGGACTTTGGAAGGCAGATGGGATTTCTGCCATACAACACTTGGAATGGCGACATCTTAGTAATTTGATAGGAACTAATCTGATAGGCCAGAATTGCAATAGGAAATATTGGGGCCAATGAAGGGGGCCAGTCATAGCCATTTGCTGGAGGAGTGTAGTTATAGTATTATTTACCCACTCTACCATTCCATTTGTTGCAGTATGATAGGGGGTGGAGAATACCTGTGTGGTTCCCATAAGGTCAGCTAAATCTTTCACCAGAGTCAAGTAAAATTTTTGTCCATTGTTGGAAAGGATGACGTTAGGGCACACATGCTGGGTGATAATCTTATTATACAAAAAGGTGGCGGTAGCCTTTGCCAAAGCAATGGGGAGCGATACAGCTTTGATCAACTTAGTTAGATGGCCCACAGATAGTAGGAGGAACTGATGTCCATTTGAGGCTCGAGGAAGAGGTCTTACAACATCAATGCTAATAGTATGGAATGGTTCACAGGGTGGGGCCACTGGATGTTGAGAGTGGGGATTAGACCCAGGTTGGATTTTACATATCAGACAGGACTCCAATACATCCTGGATAGACATAAACATTTCCTCCAAAAAAACATTGAGTTATAAGCCACTGGTAGTTTTTCAAATTCCCCATGGCCAACTTGTCAATGTCCCTCTAATATGATGCTAGTTTGAGCCAATGGTCTTACATAAGGCACCTACTGTTTAGACACAAGTTTACACAATAGACCGTCCTTGACTTGGATATTTGCCAATCTCTTTGCTAATTGCTTTTGGAGGGTCCGGGGATTAGTCCTTCCATAACTGTGGTTGGGTATGGAGGGCGTAGAGTCGATCCTCTTCAGGGCCAGTTATAGTTAAAATAGGAAGCCAAGTTAGGCAATCTGCGTTTTTGATGTATCGGCCCTAATTGGTGGATAATGGAAAAGTCGTAATCTTGAAGCTCTAACGACCACCGGGCTAATCTCCCATCAGGGTCCTTCATTTTCTGTAGCCGACGTAAGGAAGCATGATTGGTTACAATGTTGAAAAATTTCCCATATAAAAAGAGTTGGAAATTCTTAATGGCCAGTATTACCACCAAGCATTTGCATTCTGTAACGCTATAATTAAATTCAGTTTTATATAAGGTCTTACTTTAGTAGACGATGGAATGATAGACTGAATTCTCATCATGCTGAGATAGTATGGCTCTGATGGTGATATTGCTATCATCAGTAAAGAGGAGGAAGAGTTTATCAAAATTTAGATGAGAAAGTACTGGAGAGTGGGAGAGAGAGATGCATAGCAGGTCGCAGACCTGCTGTTGCTCTTCTTTCCACCGAAAGGGCATTCCTTTCTTTAGTAGATACACCAGAGGCTCAGAGGTGTCTGCAAAATGGGGGATATTTTGGTGATAATAGCCCACTATTCCTAAGAAAAACTTTTACATCTCGTAGGGATTTAGGGGGGTCATCTTAGTAATAACCAAGACCTTATCATCCATTGGGTTACACCAGCTTTACTGACCTCATGACTAAAAAACTCTATCTCACTCTGGAAGAAAGAGCATTTTGATGGCTTTTAGTTTTAATGAAAATTGAATAACTGCTGAAAGACATACCTGAGGTGATCTAGATGTTCAGTAAAGGTTCACAAAAAACGGTAATATCGTCAAGATAAACTAGTATGCAGGAGCGTTTTAAATCGCCTAGTAGTCTGTCCATAGCGCGTTGGAAGGTAGCAGTAGCATTACATAACCCCTGAGGCATTCAAGTGGGCTTGAATAGTCCTTCACTTGTGATGAGAGCACATTTTGCCAGATCTTCTGGTGACAAATCTACTTGCCAGTATCCACTGGCGAGATCCATAGCTGATTAATAATGGGACCCCAACATTAAGCATAAAGAGTCATCTATACACAGCAGGAGATAACTATCTTCAAGAGTGCTAGAGTCGAGGCGATGATAATCCATAACAACATGGTGACCACCATCTGTTTCCAAAAAATAATAGTGGGGAAGCTCATGGATTTTTGAAAGGCACAACTAACCCAGCTCCAACAGTTGCTGTAACTCTAGGGCCACTTGAGCTTCCTCAGCTTTGGATAACAATAAGGCTAGGATTTAAATTGATGGTGATACTCAGTTACAATTTGATGTTTTACCCTGGACATTTTCCCATAGTCACTTGGTCCTGAGGAAAAATATCACCATAATCCTCAAGGAGATCTTCGATATTCTGGCGTTCATTTGGGGTAATATTATCCCCAATTCTCTGTCAACCATAGCTATGTTGGGTGGGGGATCTAATCCTAAATCCTGTAACAAGCCAAAATAATTTACATTGTCAATACTTTTAATGGGACATAGTTTTACCTAAGCAATAGGGGCATGCTGAAAGATCTGGAGAGTTTTTAGGGTCTAAATTCCCTAATATAATAGAGATAGATTTATCATAGGCGGAATCCAAAATCCTCGGGCAGGCCAACGCTTCCTTGATGGAAGTGTTTGGGTATCCACTAAGCTCCAAAATTTGGTCAGGAGGGGTAAGAATCTAAATCTCCATAATTACAATAACTTGTGAACCTGAAGGTATTGTAATAGAGTGAGGGCTATATGAGTGATCCTCTTTTTGGCATCCACAGCCTCCAGTGGTAACTTAGTTTTTTCCACTAAGGATTGATTTCAATTTTCAAATGGAGGATAGGTATTCAAGGAAGCATGTCCATTCTTTAAGGGCTCCATTGTTTTTGATAGGGAGTTCAAATATTAACGTAATCTGATACTTTAGTAGGAATAGGCATTTTCCTTGTGGTTGATGATGCAGTTAAACTCCTGCATCAGTTAAACCTCAATAAGTAACTCGTAGTTATTGTTTTCTAGCCAACGTCAGGGGCAGTAATTAATAACTTCCCAAACGAAGGGGTAAAGCAGAATAGACTCCTATCACCTTAGTTTACTGACTAACTGCCGTCCCATTTTCAGCTTTGTGAATCAAGTCTGGGGATATTTTTATCTTTTGGATAAGCTAGGAGCAAACAATGTTAACTGGAGAAACAGTGTTAATTATCGCCAGGACTTTAACCTTATGGACTACTACATCAACTCAAGCCACCAACAATCCAAATTGGGAGTTAATAGCTAATAGGCTCTAATTAGGATTTGCAGTGAAGCAAGTGGAGGATTCTGCTGTGGCCAAGCTCGGGGTTGTTTAATGCATAAAAAGTTTTATATTACAAGGCTTGGCTTTCTAAAGAAGAGCTGTCCACCAAAATTTTTTTGGGTAACTGACCAACATAAAAAATCTTAAGGTTTTATTCCCTTTAATAGACAGAGGGATTTCAACTTCTAACGGGGCAGCTAACACAAAACAATTGGAAGTACTGGGGATACAGCTAGAACTAGAACAAGAGTCTTGATGCACTTGTTTTCCATCAGCATAGGAAGCTTCTTGCCATATACTGACTGATCTTCTGCTGATTTACGTTGAAGATGCAGCAGTAAGATACATTGTGGGTGTTTTTCTGCAATGAGTGTAGTATAATTCAGGTGTAGGTGAATCAGGGGGTGTAACAACCAATACTTGGAACTGGGGCTTATTAGTGTTAAAACGAGGTGGCCTGGCAGGTTTATGTAGTTTGGACGGGATTTCCAATATGTCCTCATAATATGAAGGATGGACGTTAAGTTAGTCTTCATCGCTTCAAGATAAAGTAAGATATTGGGCATATTTTTAAACGCTTGAAATGCAGCGGTGATGGCATCATCTAACATAAAATAATTCCCTGCAACTAGAGTTTGTGCTTCGAGGTAAAGACAATGTGCAAATTCGCTGATATTTTTCCCCTGATTAAGGCTGATACCCATAAAGTCTGTTTTTGGCTGGTTAAGGATTAAGTCGCTCCCAAATTCCCATAGCAAAGCAGCCTTGGCATCAGTCCAAGTATGGTAATGCATCAGATGGGGGACCAAAATGTCTTGAGCCATACAGCTAAGACAGTTAGTCAAGTGTTTAAGCCTTTGATGGTCAGTCGCTTCCTCCATAGAGCTTTCATACCAATATAAGAAAGAGAAGATACTTCCCCCTCCAAGGAAATATATTTTTAAACGAAGGTTTAAATGTACCACTTGGGGGTTGGAGGACAAACAACATGAACTGACATGGGGACAGCGCTTTACTTAATGAAGAGGCGGTATCTTAGGAATACGCTTGTGGTTGAAGCGCATCTACTAGTCTCTGCAGAATGTTAAGATCATCAACTATTAAATTTTGTTTGTGGGCGGCACTGAGAGCGAATTTTGTGGTTAGAATTTGGTTTAATTAGCATGCTTCATTTTTTAAAGCGGTTTTGGTAGCTTGGAGGTCAAGTTGATGCTGTTCAGTGGTGAGCACTCTTTGCTTCAATACACCTACCAAAGCAGGTAGGGTTTCCAAGGACCCGAGGCATTCATGATGAACAGGTAAGGAAACTTCAGGAGAGATGAGAACTCCATCCCAAGTAAGTTGGGCTCCTTGAGCAATGCATCCTAATTGAACATCATGATTTTTTATTTGTTGCATTAATGCCTGGAGGCATTTGTTGGGGATTTTGGGGTCACCACTGGGTCCTAGAGGACCTCTGGGCCCAGGGGGTCCCCTTCCTCCTTCTTGTTCATCACAACCAGGGGGTACTCTTTGACCATCCTGTTCATCATGACAAGGGGGTCCTTGTTCACCTTCACGTCCATCAAACCATGTGGTCCACTCTCACCAGGCCCTCCTTGAAGCCCAGAGTTCAAGAAACTATTCTGACGTTCCCTTAATTTGTAGATCATTTTCTCCAAGGTTTGGAGGCGTTCATCAATAGAGATGATAAAGTTATCAAAATTAGAGCATACTTCATGGGTAAGATCTATGACTTGATTATAGATAACAACCTCTAGTTGACTAAAATGAGTTGTGAGCTCCATCATAACGAAACTCATGACTCCTTGATACAAGCGAGTGAGCACATCTTGTATTTCATTAATAAACTGCCAATTTTACACAAAAACAAATAGTTTACATCGCCAAACTGGGAGGCAGATTGATATAATTGGATGAGCTATAAGTGTAGGATCTCCAATAGCTGCAAGTGGCGGATTAATTCTAGATGATGGAACCTCGCTACTTGAAGTAAATGGTAAAGTGGGATGGACAAAGTGATGCAGATAGCGTTCTGTACATCCAGGTCCAACATGTTCTATATCGAGTGAAAAAACTTTGAGCTAAGTTCATCATAGGAGCTGGCATGGCAAGAGCTCTTCTTCTATTAGCAGCCCCAGGGATAAAGCCCCCAGATAAAAGTAGTTGGAGAGCTTCAGAGAAGTCAGATATTGTAAGCTTTATTTTCTGAAGGATGGAGCATGGAGGGTCACTTCTGTAGAAAGGGGAAAGAGAATATCCTAGTTAGTCATGGTATCACCAACCTTTATGTTGGTTGACCTGTCGCTGAGATGGGTGGCTTCACGATTGAGGAATTTTCAAAACAGAATCATACATATGAATTTTTGCTTTTGTTTATTTTTTATAATTTTACAATGACCTTGGGTGCAACCTGGCCGGGAACACCAGTTTTGTCAGGATCACAGGTTAATACCACAGATCCTTTGTTTATTTGTTTGCCAGTTGACTAAAAATCTGAGGGTTTTGGATACTTATCTTGGTTGCTTCTCTTAGTCAAGAAGTCTTGTTGATCCATATATCAAGTCTGGTGAGGCAAATTCCAATAAGCTACAATTTTTACCTAAAATTGCAAAAAGGAGAAAAAATTGTAAAGATTATTAGCCTAGTATCAGCTCTATTGGTAATTGGGGAAAATCTAAGCAGCCCAAGCCTAGATCTAAAATAAACTAATCAGGGATTTGGGGGCAGTCCAATTATTTTAGTTGAAATTCTTATGCTCATCTCATGGCTCAGGTTTGAACCTGGAGGCTGGGTAGCTCCAAGAGAGCATGAATTGACTGGTCATTTGGGGTTGATCTCTGACTTCAATAATTGTTGACTTTTGTTGGGGGTATATCTGACAGAAGTTTGGACTTTTTGGTCAAATCAGGATTGAACTCTGACTTAAATAATTGTTGTAACTTTGTTGGGGATTATCCATGACAGAAGTTTGGTCTTTTTAGTTAGATAAGAATTGATTCCCATCATCTGACGCATCTTAATCTGCTGTTTGGGTAGAAATCTTGACAATTATCATTCTGATGGTAAACAAAAAATTAACACATGGTTAACGCTTGTAATTCTGTAGCATATCATATGGAGAAGTCATCAGCCCATGGAATAAATTGAGATCAAGACTTGGGTAGAGATGAGGATTGTTATGCCAGGACATGAAAAAATAATTGTGCTAATGATCAATCTGGGTGAAAGAAATGAAGATAGAGAAAAATCAGTTCATTAAATTTCTGAATTTAATCTCAGCGGCTTAAAAAGCAAGTCCTATGACTTCAGAACGTTACTGAGATGTGATTACCAGTGGATGCTGCCAAATTCATAAACTTTTTGGTCAATTGAGAGCAACTGACTGATTTATCTGAGCAATAGCAAAATAGCTCAAATCTATTTGAGAGATATCTGGTGATATTTCCCAAGAGGACCATGACCTTAGATGCGCAAAAAACTTAATACTTAAGGTTAACACTGGGGGAGCATCCGCCAATAAGGATGAGACCTGTTCACTGGTCTAGAGCTGCTGAAGCTGTGGTCAGAGAAGAAATCAGCAAGCCAGTAGAGCATGGGTTCCTCATTCCATCATTGAGTCTATGGGCTAGTCTGATCCTAATTGTGAAGAAAAATGATGGAACTAGTCAAGTGATAATTGATTATTGCAATTAATTAAAATTACTAGTAGAAGAATTTATCTGCTGCTGAAGATCAACGACGTGCTCAATTCTCTAGGGGATTAAATGTACTTTTCAGCAATGGACTAGGTTTCAGTATATTAGCAAAATGAATTGCCAAAAGAAGATCAAGAATAAAGTGTGAATATACTGCACAGGTCTTTTAGCTGATCAGAATGCCCCAGGGTTTGTGCAACATGCCGGTGACATTCCAAAGAGCAACGGGCTCTAATCTCAGTTATTTAAAGTTATCCAAAGTTTGATATACTTGAATAATTTCAATGTATTCAGCAATACCTTCACTGACCATCTGGAGCACTTAAAATGAAGTATTCATGCGCCTGGCGATGGCGAACTTGAGATCAAGCTGAGGAACTATCATTTCTTTAAGAAAGAGCTTGAGCACTTATGGTTTATAATTGATTCCAGCGGGCTAAAACGCCTGCTATAGAAAATTACAGCCATTGAACTTATGTCAATCTTAAAAAGCTTTTGGGTTATCCAAGTATTTTTGGGATGGTTAGCCATTATCACTAATTTATAAAGGAATTCACCAGAATTACTGAGCCATATTCCACTTATTGAATAATCCAAAAATATTTTATATGGAACAGTGGGCCCAATAATCATTTGATGAGTTATGCCAATCTTTTGATGAAAAAAAGTTTATCTTGTGGCCTATGTGAGCAGAACACTAAAGCCAGTGGAAATTAAACTGCATTGTGATGGAGTGCAGATGCTTGTGGAGATCTATGCATGCAAGATATTCTGAGTGTAATCCATGGGACATACTTTAAAGTGTTGACCAACCACGCATCTTTAAGCTGGCTCCATAAAACTGAAGTGACCAGAGGGGCGACTGGCTCATTGGGATTTAAAACTACAATCCTAAAATTGTGAGATAATACACCAAGAAGTAGCAGCACATTAAAAGGCTGATGAAATGTTGTGATTGCTTGCCTTCTAAGCTGTCTATCATCAAGCGGATAAGTTATTTTAGAGAATGGTTGAAGGTAATGTTGGGGACAAGCCCCAAGAAATTCAAGGTGTGCCAAAGAAAGTAATGGAAAACATTGAAATTATAAATGGACAATTATACAAAAATATTGATGGAAAACATTTTATTCCCAGAGCTTTCAGAACGAGTGGAAATTTTCTGAGCTGCACACAAAGCCATCAGCCATTGGTGGCTTGAGAAAACACATGGACCATATTCTCCATTAATATTAGTTAAACTTGATCAATTATAATGTCGCTGACTATCTTGCCTGTTGCATGGAATGCCAACTCCACAAGCTTCCTTAGAATATAAAAGGATACTGCTAGTACGCCCTGGGTTTGCTTGACACATGGTGTTAACAGACATGATGGGACCCTCAAGTGCTAGTACTGGGGGAGCGAGATACATCATAGTGGCAATAGCCCATCTGACCAGATGGGTAGAAACAAAAGCCTTGAGCAAAGTGGATGCAACAAGCATGGCGAGATTCATCCTGGATCAAGTGGTGTACTGGCATTAATGTCCGCAAGTTTTATTGAGAGACAATAAGACCATTATAACTTCTTATGTGATCCCAAGGCTGAATGAACTGATGTGAATTCAAGGAGTGGTGTTCATTCCATATTGGCTAGAAACAAAAGAATTAATAGAACTAGTCAACGGAATGCTAGTCATGACACTGATAAAAATTGGTCATGCAAAATTTTCCTCTTCAGGAATTTATCCAAGTTTAGTTACCTTTGCCTACAATATCAGCCATATATGTGACAGGGAAAACGCCATTCAAACTAATATATGGATGAAGGGAAGCATTACCGCAGACTTGTATTCTGCCATTAAACCAGCATCAGGGATGACTGCAGATCAATACCTGAACCAACTAACAAGCATGATGATCAAATTGCAATCATAGTCATTGATACCACACTGAAGAAAAGAATTAAAGCAAAGATGATGGATGAAAGAACTGACCAGTGATATAAGAGTACCATGTGGGGGTAGGGTTGCCTATTTCAAGACCCATGATTTTGAAAGAAGATACATACGCCAGATGCTTTGTGGTAATGTCCATTTGAAATTATTGCCAATTTGTTAACTGATGCCTATACGTTCAAGAACATTGTTGATACTCTTATAATGAACTAAGTCCATATAAAATATCTAAAGTATTGGATCTAGGGGAAGAATAAGCTGCAATGTTCCCAAAAGACCACTGAGTCTACTAACCATAGGCTAAGTCCTGGTTTTAGTCAAGTCCTAAGTGAGGACCGCTGAACCGTGATAGTTAGATAAGACTTAAATCAGACCTCTGAACCATGATAGCTGGTTCAGTTCAAAAAAAAAAACCTCTGAATCAGAGTAGTGAAAAAGGATGGACCACTTAACCTACTTATAAGTTAGTTCCCATTGGTAAAAGTCAAAGTTAACAATAGGAAAAAATACAAAAAGTTTATAAAATCTATAGAAAAATATATATATGCAAAAATATATATTAAATATCATTTATAATTTTTTCAGTAAATAACATCTGGTGACGTTCCCTTATGTTATTAGTAGGTTCAACTTGGGTTTAAACTGGATCTGCTGTGAGTAGTCCTGAGGCGCTGAGTCAAAAAAGAATAATGGCAGGATCAGGACGGGTTAAGACTGGATCTGCCAGATAGGGGCCGTTGGAAAGGAAGTCTAGCCTGGGGGAATACAGGGACTAAGGATTTGGGGAAGCCACATGATAAGATCCTTTAAATGATGAAGTGTCATATAACCCCAACGTGAGGTAACACAGGCTTTCCAGATCTTTTATCAGCAATAACACCTGAATTAGGATGGCACAGAATGGGGCCATGGGAACCACGCTCTGTGGAGGCAGAAGCAATGATGATATGTATAGGAAACATGCTAAGAAGTTGGATTGCACAGAGATGCATCAATTTAGTAAAAGTGATAGACTAAGAGAACACCTTTTAAACCATTATAGCGGACTCAGTCACAATCAAGCAGTTTATGCTTCCATAAAACTTCATCACTGAATAATTTGGTCAAGTGGTGGAAGTGTTGGGATTTTAATATGAGCACATTACCCAGCTTAATTATTTATAATAAATCTTCTTGTTCACTAGGATTTATCCCACTAGTGATCTGGGGATTACTAAATGCCTGAAGGAACTATTGTTTAAGAAAATATTTAGCAAATTGTTAATAGTTTGCAAGTTTTGATCTGCCAGACTGCTAATGTTTCATTGGGGATGATCCCAACAATAAACAAGTGATAAGGCTGTCAAGTGTAATATTGATAATCTAACTTTTTTAGGAGTCAATTGGGTTTTATCATCAATTGACTAAGGGGTTTATGAGTTGCTAGGCGAGTGATGCCACCTTTAATAAGCAACTATAATTTAACCTTTTGGTGATTGCAACCTGCTGTTTACGGGTAAAAGTCCTATTACCTAAGCAGGTTGTTAACCTAGTAAGGGTGACACGCTGGGGTTGAGTGAAGGCGTTGGGACTCGTTCTTCGTTTCAACCCAGAAGAGGTTGCACTGAAAGTCATCAGAGGAATCTGACTAAACTGATGAAAATTTTCATTGTTTGGAGATACCCTGGAGTGTTAATCCATCAACTCTGGCTGCTGTTTCCAATTGGGGCGCCAACTGAAGAGTTGGGCACCAAATTTCCTTGTATATATAAAAAAGCAGAAAAACATAGCTTCAAATTAAATACTTTAAATACTAAGGCTCTCATATTTTGCTCTTGAGAGTAGAGTTTGTAAGGATAAGTGATCTTTTGTCTACTTCATAGTTATCTGAGTGGATTCTGAGTGACAAAAGAGAAAGAAAAACTGAAGCTGATCCTATGTTAAGTTCTATTAGCCAGGAAAGAAGCCTCTATCAATAACAGAAGAATCTAAGATTAGGACAAGCACCAGTTTAGCGCTTACTAATAGTCATCTTGGCTTATAAGAGATTTAGCTATAGTAATTTAAAATTTAAATTTATTGCGGGGAAAGCTGACCATGGGACGGACACTTCCGAATATGACTCAGAAGAGACAAAACTTAGTACCAGGAAAGGCACCCCAGAGAAGCGATGCTATCTCCTGTTGCCAGTGGGAACGCCACTTATGGGGAGGGGAGGAAACGTGTGAAGGGGTCATAGCCACAATTGAGCACGTGTGGAGGAAGGGGTCTGATTTGATGAACCAGACTGGGAACCAGGAAGAGTTCAGCTGTCAGCGACGTGGTGGGTGGTATCCAAACATCCACGCTTGAAAGTGGTCCACCAAAATGGGACCGGAATCTGTGGACCGCTTCTGGGAGGGTGGGGGTGGAGCCTGCGATGGCATCTAAGACAATCGTGTGGATGGTCCACATGGTGATTGCAACCACCAAAGCATGAAGGGAGGGCAGAAGGGGGAGGCCATTGATAGAGCGAACATATCTCTTGACAGACTGAAGGGATGCATTTGATCCTAGCCCAGAAGACGTTGAACTTCGCGCCATATCACTTTAGAGGTAGGGCACTTCTCCAGGCGGTGAAACAGCGTTCCATACTGGCCACACACGACACAGGATGAGTGTAAAGCGTTAGAGCGCTCAGCTGTACGATACACCCACCTCAGGCAGCGCCACACATGGGAGCGGACTTGAGGTTGCAACAGAGGATGGTGTACATATTTCCAGATATTTTTTGGGTCTCAATGGAGTAAGGGATGTCCATCATGTCCAGGTAGTCCACCCTGGATAGGACATGGGGTCAAATGGGGATCACGCCATCGTGGATGGGTAGCCCCTGTACCTCTTGTGTGAACTGAGGAGAGGGGCGGCCTCTTTGGGTTGTATGTCCGCTAATACAAATTCTCCACTCAGCGCTCCGCATGGAGAGGAGGATTCGTTTGTAGTGGGTTTTAGTCCCGTGAGGACCTGTGGCCGATGTATGTGAAGCGAGGTATTTCATCAGGGAGTGGGGGTTCGATGGATTGTTGAGGCCCAAGGCGCGGGAGAAGTTGGAGTGGGCTGCACGGGACCAGTGTTGGGAGGGGAGTGTAGGGGCGGTGATGGCCGCAATCCAGGTACCCAGGATCTTGGCGGCATGGGCTTTGAAGTCAAGCAGGCCCATGCCACCATGATGTTGGGGGCCAAATATGACCTCTAGCCGCACTGGTGGAAGGCGGCCCAACCAAAGCCATCCTTGCAGCAAGGCGTACAAGGATTTGTAGAAGCTTGGGGAGAAGGGGATGGCGTGAGCTCCAAACCAGACTTTGGAGAGGAGCATATGGTTGGCTAAAACAATCCTGCCAGTAAGGGAAGTAGGGTGGGCTCTGAGAGAGGCGATTTGCTTCGTCACGTTATCCAGAATATGGCACTCCATTACTGCTGACGCGTATCCGCCTGCCTCCATCCACACGCCCAGATGGTGTACTGGTCCTATGGCAGGGCGTGTCACGAAGGGGAGCACCAGTGGGGCGGTGTGTTTTGAATAAGTAGGGCGAGGACGTGGACGAGCAGATGGGCTGGGTTGGGAACTAATTGCTGGGGTCCAGCAGTTCTGAAACTGACCAAGGAGGATGATTTCGGTTTTGGAAGCATTCAGTGCCGCGTTGCTTACCCGGGAATACTCCTGGATGAGAGCTTCATACGCGTGTGCATCTTGATTATTAGACACCCCCACCACACAATCATCTGCGAACGCCATTATCTTGACTGGGGCTTGGCCTGGCACGTGGACCCCAGTGAGTTGGGCATTCACATTTCGCAGAAGTGGGTCAAGGCTGAAGTTGTATAAGAGTGGGCTGAGGGGGTCCCCTTGTCGCAAGCCTCTTTGAGGGCAGACTACTTCCATTAGGAAGCCAGGGCCACGCACTGCCATTGTTGCAGATTCTGTGAGCAGCATTACCCAGTTGATGAAGCGAGGGGTAAGCGGAATTGATGGAGGCAGGCCCTGAGGTATTCCCAGTTTACTCTATCATAGGCCTTTTGTTGGTCCAAGAATACAAGTGCCCCAGAGGCTGTGGACTGACATACATCAGCCACAGAGTGCACGTTATCCCAAATCGACCTTCTAGGGATGAAACTGAATTGTTCTGGGGAGATGGTGGCAGATGCTACAGTCCCTAAACGGTTGTCCATGATTTTTGTTAAAATTTTGGTGTCTGTGTTTGTTAAAGAGATGGGGCGCCAGTTGGCTAAGTCTAGCTTATCCCCTTTCTTGGAGAGTGTGACAGTGAAGGCCTCATGTCCTCCTGGTAGGAGGCGCGTTTCCATCAGGCTTTGGTTAAGTGAGGCGAGCAGCAATGGGGATATATATTTGAAATATTTTTTGTAGAACTCATATGGAATGCCATCTGGGCCTGGGCATTTTCAGTTTGGTGCACCGCGAATGGCTGTCCATATTTCATTTGGAGTAATTAAATTCATTATTTCCGGGTATCAGAAAATGGAGCGGTTGTGGGCTCAGTCAAGAAATTCCCCCACTTCAGCTGGCTGAAATAGGTCGGAGCAGTACAACTTGGAGTAATACTGTTGCATTTCGATTGCCACTTCAGCCAATATGTCCACAATGGAATTATCTGATCTTCACACCTGTGTGCAGGCCATGCTCTGGCGTGGTGCAAAATTTTTTTAAAGAAATGTGCGGTGCACTTGTCACCTTTTGTGATGCGTGTGGCCCTGTACTAAACACAAACCTGATGTTTGTGTTGTCTTTTGAGTGCGTTGAGGTGGGCAGCTGCCTCCACCCACTTCCATCCCCATGCAGAGCTGTATCCTGTAACTGGGATGTTGGACTCCAAGTGTGCCAATTCTGCCAGAGCACATGAGATAACTGCTGATGTGGCTCAGGAGCGTCTGAGGAGAGATGGCGAGAGTGGCGGATGGTGTCATTTTCGAAAGTTGCCCATGTGGAAATGGGGTCCACGCAAAACGGTGCAACAAACTTTTTTTCCATAGTCGCATCTTCTACTCACATGGAAAATCTGGCGACCTGAGCTCAGGAGGGCAGATTTTGTACCAATGTGGGGCCTTAGCAGCTGTGACAGGTAGGTGGTAGGTTAGTGAGACCAGTCAATGGTCGGAGAATTCCAATTTTGTTCTCTTGAAGTGGGAGATGTGGGGTTAGAATTTCGCTGGCGTTAGAATAATGTTGATGCGGGTCATGGACCTTAATTGGCTGTTGTGGACGTGGGGCCATGTCATGTTTTTGAGCAGCGAGGCATGCCACAGCAGCGCATCCATTAACCCAAGGGTGGCCTTTAGAACGTGTAGTTCTACATGACCCTGGGGGCGTGGGGTGAGGAAGGCCACCGGTCCGTTGGTGTGTTTAGCCAACAGTTCATGTCACCGACTATGAAGGAGTCTGGGGGTAGCAAGAGGGATTTGACCAACAAGAAAAATTCCCAACGCTCGCGTGCACCATTTGGGGCATAGATGTTGATGATTGCGTGTTCTACGTTGGCCCACAAGAAGGTAACAACAAGCACTCAGTCATTTAGGAATGTTTCTGAGGATAAAAGTTTTAAAAAATTATTTTTCTGAATTAGCACCCCACAGTGCATTGACCAAAAGGATAGGGATGGGAGGAGCATTGTTTTCCAAGTTTCCTCAGAACCTCGTGGACAGTGGGACTCCTGGATGGCCAGGATATCAACGGTAAATTGTGTTGTAAAAAACTCAGTTTCCTAGCCCAGGACAGGAGGCCTTGAGTCTGGCAATATTCAACGTCCCTATGGTGAAGGTTTCCCCCATTGCACCTTAGGTGCAAGGGGATGGGCACCCAAGACCACCATCCTCTTCTAGCTCCCCGCGGGCCTTCACAGCAACGCGGGTGTTAGAAGCAACGCTATTAGAGTTTTTGTTGATTTTTGCGGAGAGTCATGTTGGCTTTAGCCTTCACTTTTTGTTTTCTTAACGTCGGATGAATTTTTTGCAGTGCAGGTGAGTTTGGTGCACCGTTGAGCGGGTCAAAAAAATTTTCAGTTGAGATGGGTCCCAAGTCAGTTTCAACTAGAGCTTGGGTGCAACGATTGGGTGAGATTGAATCTCCCATCGGATCCTCAGATTGAGTGGCCCACTTGGCATGGGCTTCCCAATCTGGTTGGTTGATGGATTCCTGAGTTGCTTCCATTATGAAGGTCTCCATGTCCTCCTGTCGTTGTGAATGTGGGATAGCGGTGGTGGCTTTGGCCGCAGCCCTATGGGCCTGCTTGGCCTTCTTCTGCTTTTGTGGGGAGATAGGCTTTACCAGTAGGTAGCAGCCTTGTGCTCCCCATGGGAAGGCCTCCTTGGTGCTTGCGGTTGGTTTGTAGTGCACCTCTCCGCTGGCCATGGCTGCTGAGGGGTGCTCTTGGAATGTGATGCCCTCCTTGATGGGGCATGCATGTGCCTTATGGCCAAACGCATCACAGTGGGTGCAAATGGGGGCGCGCTGTCCACGGTCACCCAGAATGGGTGGGTGGTATGCCCTGTGATATCAATAAAAGTGGAGTGTGGGATCTGGGTTAGGTCCTTCGTGATCTCCTCAGTTGGGGTCAGCACTGCAATGGCTTTGCCGGTGCACAGGTGTGGCATCAGCGTGAAGCGTTGCATTTCAAAAGATTGTATTTCGCCATATATGGCGAGACCATCTTTCAGGTGTTGTTCCAAATTGTCATGTTTTACCATAGTAGGCAAGAAGTCGAACGTGAGGAAAATTTGGTTCAATTTTGTCCATCTGGTGCATTTAGTTTCGACGACCTGTTGCCCTTCAGGGAGGTCGACCACTACACGCACCGCTGCAGCCTCATCTGCTGCCGTTTTGCTTTTGAAACCTAGGTCCAGCCAACTGCGTGACATGGAGTGAGGTGCAACGTACACCGCGGTCAGGAAAATTGTGTGTACATCTTCACAAAATTTTTCCCATAAGGCCGTTTTTGGATGTCCAGAAACACATGGACTCCAAATTCCACCGACGAAAGTGGCTGGGAGTGTGGCATGTTGATGTACTGGTTGCATCGTGCTTGCCATGCAAGTATCTCCGGGGAAATAGTGACCGCCAGTTTCTTAGTATTTTTGTCAATTCTGCTGGATTCTCCGGGGCGTTTTCAAACGTTGGAGGCCGCGGGCCTTCCACCTGCTCCTCTTACCTTGCTTGCCCAACTGCTCCCTGACATGGGCGCAGACTAATCTCCTCTGTGAGATTATCAAACTAGATTCAGTCTTGAATTGAATAGGTTGCAATAGTGATTGCAATGAGAAAGAAAAGTTGAAAATTTAGCTATAGTAATAGTCTTCATACTATTACTTCCATATTCAATAAATTTTTACAATTCTTACAACGCACATACAAGGGACTGTGCAGTTAAATAAAGAGTCTGAAGCGATCTAAAATCTAAAAAGAGACACAGCATCAAGATTTAACACTAGGCTACCAGAATCCAGCGTAGGTAACTAAGTACCTTTTACCACCTAAGGGGATGACAGCCAGTGAGACTGAAAGACATCTGGACTAGATTTGAGACTTCCTTTGAAGCAAGGAGTAAATACTCAATATGGGATGATGAAACTAGCTTAATTTTTAATAATGATAAGCCCAGAAACTATGGCTATTCCCTCAGTCTAGTCTTGGTATGAGAAGTTTCATGGATGTTGCCACAATGACATCTGATGATCATTCCTCAACTTCTGAAAAACTAGAGTCAAATGCTAACAGGCGAAACTGTGGCCAACTTGCCAGTCGTGAATCGGATTAATCAACCCCTTCTATACATTTTACAGCCTAAGCACTTAGTATGACATAACCCAGGTTATTTCGATACCTGGTGGTAAAAGTGAGTTATTATTTGGATATGATTAAACCAATTAAAGAGTACCTATTTGATCCACTTTTATACTTTTAAGGGCAGAATAATTTACATTGGCTGATGATGAAGAAATGATCAAGCAAAATTACTCCACTGGAGTTGATCAAACTTTCCATTATTACCAAAAGCATCAATCAATTAATTTTAACATTGTATATAACCCTAAAGCAAAGCGCATTGGTTAGTTCCTTAGAACATCCTGAAGCATATCAGCATATTACCAAATTAGGTAAAGAATCAATAACCTGAGGCAGAACTGCAGCCCTCAACCCAAAAGTGGTGACTGAACAAATGGCCATTTTGGATTTTAGTAAGCCCAAAATTATTCAGCTTAATTGATATAAAGCCATTTTCTTTATTCACTTGGAGTTTCAGCTTAGTGGACGTGATTTATCATAAGGATATTAACTATCTTTTGTAGTTAATCCTAATGAAATATTAATCAATCTGCTGGGATATAGTTCCACTACTTACTAATATTTCATCAGAAATGATCCCCAACAACTAACAAGTGTTTTGATCATAAATTTTAGTATTTTTGATCTGATTATAATGTAGAAATCAGTTAGAGTTTGTTAGTGATTATTTATGGGATTTCATTATTAGTTGTTGGGCGTTGAAGTCACTCCTGGTAACAACTTGCAAGTTAACCTTTTAGTTAATGCAACCTGCTGTTAACAAGTAAAAGTTCCATTACCTAAGAAGAATGTTAGCTTAATAAGGGTAGTACACTGGGCTTAAGTGAAATGTTGGGACACGTTATTCTATTCAAACCAAAAGGGGCCACATTTCTAGTCAGTGGCAGAATAAGACTAGATGGTGAGGAATATCATTGTTGGGCGCGACTTCGTAGGGTTAATCCATCGTTGACAACTGCTATTTCCAAGTGGAACGCCAACAGAAGAGTTGGGCGCCAGAAACCCTATAAATTTCCTTATTTTATATTAATAAAGCAGATTAAAATATACTTTAAGATCAAAAAGACATATAATTATTAAGACTGTTATACTTTTAGTATATATTTCACCCATGGGATTAAGTTTAAAGGATAAGTTAGCCATTATCAATTTGTTACTATCAAGATTGCGAAATCCTGCATCAATAGAGGAAGAGAGAAACTTTGAACCTTCTAGAGGTTAAGTTCCATCAGGAGGATGATGTCAAAAGAAGAAGTTCCCTTGCTTTCCAGATGTACCCTCAATGATAGAATGAATAGCGTTAGCACCAGACTAGCTTTGGAGAAAATAATCAAGATGGTTGTGAAAATCTCAACTAAGACAATAGTCTTCATACTATCATCAATTCAATAAATTACTGTATCATTAATTTATTTCAACGTACACATAAGAACTTGTTCAGTAGACTAAAGAGTTTCAGCGAGTAACCCAGCTTAAAGGTTACATTTGGTGCACACTACAGGGATTAGTTGAGTAGCCTTAGCTCTAAAAGTATACAGGGCCCCTTAAAAACCTGGTTCACGGGTAACCACCAAAAGACAAAGCTCCTTTATAGCAGATTGGGTAAAATGGACCTCGATTAAAACAGAAGTCAGATGTAGACTCAACAGGAGTTCATGAAGACCCCAATATTGATAACCTGATTCACTAATTTGTCTTACAATTTCCAATTATATTTATCCTGATTATTATGAAAATGTATAAAGAAAATTACTTTTTATTATAATAAAAGACTTTTTCTCCAGCATCTCAGCATATCCTTTTTGTTTCATTACGTTTTGGTTTAAGTAATCTAATCGCCATTCACCAATCTGGGATTAGCAGTAGAGTAGAATACAGTAGCCTGTCTTAAAACTTCTCTGAAAGACCAGTACAATTGTTTGGATGAATAACTTGGAGCTGAGGTGCTAATGGAGAGGTTTAGTGGGATTCCTTTAAGTCCAGAGGTGGCCAACATAAAGAAAACATGACATAGAGTTTTTAAAGGTTTTACCATTGGCACAAACAATTTTGATAAGAAATTAATGCTACATTGGGTAGCATCATAAGAGGATTTCCACAGTGAGGATGAGCTTGTCCCTCCACAAGGTCTCCTGGTGTTAAATTGTGTGGAACAGAACCCCTCCACAGCAAGTCAGGCTCCCAAGTTAAGTGATTTAGAGCTAACGAGCTGACTGTTTTAATTGTCAGGTATATATTTTTGCTTGGTGAATTTTCAGATATTGTCATCTTGACAAGATTAAAATAATTTGGGTCTGAACGCTCTATAAAAGGGATCTATTTCTAGTTTTCTGTGACCTAATTATTATTATAGATATGATGTTGTTGGAGTTGGATAGGTTCCTTCCTGAGAGCATGGAATTAACTTCAGACACATTTGTAATAATAACCATGGTACATACATACTTCAAGTCTACAACTTTGTTAAGTGGGTCCTTTCTCCTCGATGACACTGATATATAAGCCTAGAATATCGAAAAATAAGTATCTATAAGAGATTGGTAAGTTAATGCTATAGGGTGACACGGTAGATAGATTTAAAACTGGGAGCAATATAATTTCATCCCAACATCTAAAGAAAGCCAAAAATTAAAAATCTAATGATAATCTAGGCGTATAAGCCTGATTGATCACAGCATTACTGACCAGCTGAGGAATAAAGTCAAACTAAAGACGAACATAAGCATAAAATTATTCATCTGTATTTCAAATGGAAGATTGAAAACATTGCTGTGATTAAATTCTTAGAGCTCAGCATCAGAGAAACCATGACAAACTATACCATTCATTACAAAACTTTTCATGAAAAAGATTAACTTGGGCTCCCTCATCGTAGGTGCAATTTGCAGCCCTACATATGATGGGTAACCTTAACATAATAGGAGGCAGCGAGATTACCATCCAGAAGATGAGGATTCACTAAAGGGTTATTTTTCATTTGTTGGTCTCCTGGTAAGTTCAAGAGGTCTCAACTACAAGTTTTATCATCATGAGCAACATTCTTCTAACACAGCGGAAGTAATGGAACCACTGTGATAAGCATAATAGTTGAGTTTTCAGGGACAATGGACATGCCTCCATCTTTATAAATTTATTGGTTGGAATAATATACCACTTTGAGTTTTTATTAGTTTTTTAAACGTTAGTTTGTAAAATGAACCTCACGCCATAAGAGTATCCTAAATAGAACGGCAAACTATGCAAGTTACCAATTTAAATAGAATAATATCACTTGAAATGGGGGTTGCTTTTCCTAGAATTGAGTGCCTGACTCTTATGCACCACTTGCTAAGGTATGGTGGATTTATCATGCCCTCCTTTGTAGAGTCTAAGTTGCTTACAAAATACCAAGTTAGTAGTGGTATCAAGGGGTTCCTCGTCCTCACTTATGCTAATAAATAAATAAATAATAATATAACAAATTTATAAAATATAAATATTAAGTGAATCAGTAAGCTCTTTAGGAAATTTAGGCAATGTTAAATAGAAATCCAAATTATTCTCAATGGAATTGCCATCAACATTTAAATCAAGCTAAAAAGAGTAATAATTATAATTGTTTAGGAATTCTAAAAAATAACTATTAGCATTATTGGCTGACCAAGAACTAAACTAAACTAAAATAAGGCATATGTCTAAATCATTTAACTTAAATACTAAAATAAAATTTGGCTTGCAACTATGGCTGTTATGAAATTTTCTTATACTTGTTTACTGGAACTATAACAAAAATCTTTTGATTAAAGATACTTACAAGGATTGTGCTAACTTCTAAGATTTTATTGCAGCTTTCCATAGAATTTAATTTAAAGAATCTATAACATCCCTACCCAGGACAGCTGATGATATGGCCACTATACTACCACCCTTATAAAAAGTACGCCTGGAATAGGCCCCAAAGGGTGGGGTAAACCCTGTTTTTATAGAAAAATGTAATGTTCCATGGGTCAGATATCAAGCTGGATATAAATTTCACATCCTTTAGAACAAAGAGGGACACCAACTGAAACTCTCTGCCACTTGATGTTATACATGATCTAGGAAATACCATAGATTAAAGGTGAATAGCTGCAGCCCCTCCCTAAATGACACATGATCACTAAAAACCTATACCTCAAAGCTAACAACAAACATTACTAAAAAATCCGCATAATTTCTATGTTCAGAATCAAGAAATCCTGTTCAGATTTTAGAGGCATGATTGAAGTAGGAGACATCAAAAGAATACCTCTATCCAATGAACAAATTTACATAAAACACATCTGGCTTTAGATAGTTTGATTTCTGTTGTAACACTAAAGAAAATAAAATACAATTAAAATTTTATAATAAAATTTTACTCAAAGATGGCCATCCACAGGCATTGAATTGGCCAACAAGTTCCAAAGGGTAAAAGCATAACTTGTCAATCAAAACCCAGAATTAGATGATCCAAACTATATATTCAAAAAATAAAATAATATGTTAAGAATATTATTGCCATTTTAAGGTATTTAAACTTTTTTAAGACGCCCATACCTTAGTTATAATACCAAAAATCTGCTAGAGTAAGTTATTAATTATTATTTTTAAGTTTTTAATAAAATTAAAAGCCCTAAACTATATGTATGTATATATATTAAAATATATGTTTTTGCATTTCCATGATCTGTTATGACTTATGAAGTAGCCAAATTTCTTTGTATGAACACTAGTGTCAGAATTCATAATGGCAAACAAGAAGAGACTCTTGAAGATTGAAGTGATGAGTGGTATGAAAGCCCTCCTCCAGAAAAAAAGTCTTTAGAAAACATATGTTATGTCACTAAAGAACCGTTGCATACAAATGGGCAAAGATTATTAGGAAATTTATAACCACTAAAAAATATTGTAAGGATTTGGGGAGCCCAAGTTGGCTCTGGTTACAAACTGGAGGTTCTGATTAGCCATTAGAGGAACCAAGCAACTGTTATCAATGTAGCCCCAAAGCCCTCTAGTTGATGACGGGAGCGCCATCTTCACAGCTGCACTGAAACAGCCTGAACGGGCTACATGATGCTCAAATTGCTTGGGCAAAAAATAAATGGCGGAAGGGGAAATGTTTTTGATTTAAGATAGAATAAAACCTTGAAAACAAGATAGCTAAGACCCTCACAAATAAGGGCAATGGCTTTTATATAGAAAAAGTACTACAAATGGCATTGTTGTTCTTAGGTTCTGCAGCTCTTGGGTTGGCATCTTCTCCAGCTGCAGGTTCTTGGGTTCACGCTTGGGAGGAGAGGGTCAGTTTGTGAGTTGGCATGAGAACCAAGGTTTGGGAGGTAATGGGGCACGCCATGATTGTATGCTCCCCAATTTAACTTTCATTAAAAATATTAAAATTTTCTAAATTGAGACGCACTCCATCTTTGGAGGTCAGGCGCTCAATATACCGTTCATTTCCTAATCATTGGAAAGTAATATCAGAGAGGTCATGAAAGGGTAGTAAAATCAGGGTCTGAATCTTAAAATTTCTCATAAATTTAATTTACATTTCTAGGACGTCATAAAACAACAAGCATTGGAATTTTATAAAAATGTAAAAAGTATGGGAAATTGGGCAATGGTGTTATTTGACTTACCTGATATGGTTAATATTTTTTGGTAAATCTGAGGGATTTCTCTATAATGGATCTTAATCTTTTCAACATACCAAATGCTAGTCAGGGGTATTGGCGTGGGCATAAATATATAATTTTTCTTAATTAAAATTAGTCTTTTCTATGTGATAAGGGGTTGTATGCACCACCTGGCTTATTACCCTTTGTGGAAAGCCTTACAGGTAAGATATGATCTGGTTCTCCAATTGGTGACCTGGGAGAATAAAATCCTTAATGCCCATATTTGCAATCCAGTAGACCTAAACAATGGTGTTGCAACAATCCAGCTGTCAATCGAGGAAGATGACCACTGCACAACCCTCTAATTGGATAAGAAGGGAAGATCATGAATGAGGAAAATCTGAGTTGCTTTCCTCGTCACAAGGCCCCCACTCAACCTATAGTTATTGACAGGTATAGCCAATACAGGAGTTTTATTCTACTCTTTAATTTAACTAGCGTATAAATTACAAACTTTAAAACTTTCATGAAAATAATGTTAGCAGTTGTGAGTATAGATATTTACCTATTGCATACCCTACTAAATTGTGAAAGCACTTAACCATCGCCTTCCAAAAGTCATTATGTCACATAGTGCCATCCCAAAGTAGTCTATAATCTATAAGCAGGTCACCTCCAAACAACTTAAAATTTATTTTAGGCTCCACTATAACGGTTAAGCTGAGACTGGGTCCTACTGCAGGGTGTCAAGTTATTAAAGTGAAATTGTTGATCACACTATACAAGATTATTTAGATATGAGTCTCTCCTCTCCATTGGGGTGGAAGTGTCATTAAGTGAGAAACAAACTTCAATACAAAATAACACCATTACAACCCAAGAGCTTATTAAAAAGGGATACCTTAAGTTTATATTAACCATACAAGAATTCAACCAGCTTTATCTTGTGTCTGATAATATTTGCAATATTAAAAAAGTAGTTATCAGATGGGATCTACTTGATTAAGGGCCGATCCAGTTTCAGGCGCCAGACCAGTGATCTTCTTAGGAAATAGATGAGTTAGGAGGGCCTTCAGGCTGAAACTGATTAGTTTGTGGTTACAGGAGCTCCAAACATTAGGACTTAAACTATTTAGGCCAGCATGGAATATTGACCAAGATGATTTAAAATTAAGACAAGAATAGCTACACAATAAGGTAACACATTAAGATGAGTGGTGCATTTGGGTACATAATGAGTGTGGGACAGCTTGCTAAGTCTTGCCTTCTATGTGAAGAAAATTACTTAGCAGGTATGTCAGCAGTAGATTCTAATTAGGAGGTGGTAGTTGAGCTTGAAAAGGTAGCAAGACAATATCCACCAGTACACTTGACAGAAAAATATTAGATTTATAATGCTAAATTCTAGATACTTATATGAAAGGATAAACATAAGTAAAGTTAGAATTTAGTATCCAATTGAGATCTATATTGGCTTGAGATCTCTAAACTAACTTTGTTCATTTACACTAAAATGTTGTACAGTTGTAAGAAGAGGGCTCATATAAAATTCGTGATTATAATTGAATCTGATTAAAGCTTAACTATTTTAACTACAATGCGGGGGATTGAACGTTGCACCTCATTAGATAATCATAAAACTGCAAAACTTGCATTCAATATGTCAAAGAGCGTTGATGCGTTGCGTCTTAATTTAGTTTGTAAAATGGCCCAAAGTGCTCTAAATGTCCCACTCTGCCATATTCAAACTTCAGGCTTTAGTCAAATTCTAAATTCATTTTTAAAATTAAATATAAAAATTTATGTCAGATAATAGACTTATTTGATCTTTAGGTCTAAATTAAAGATTTAGATCAATCTATAATTAAGACCTCAGATAATCATTCTTGATAGTTTATAGGATTGTACAGGATCCCAATCCTGACATCCAGTCACTCACAACCACATAAGTTTAACCTCCTACATGAGAAGGCTTTACAGCTCACCTAGTTTGGCTTCTAGAAAGTTAGTTACGAAATGGACCCTATAATTGTTTTTGTCATTCAGCCCTAAACCCTCCTCCATTTATTGAGAGTGCATCATCAGGAGATAATACGTCAGTTAGAATTAATGCATAAGCCCAACTTAAAAATACATCACTTTCTTTAATAGCTTCCTCTGCTTTTGTCTGAGATGAATATAAGTAATGTATGAGAATTGACGCCTTATCAATGATGCCAAATTAAATTGTTTTTAGACTATGGGATTACATGCTATATTGGCAACAACTAGCTCATTATCTACAATTCAATTTGAATGATGTACTCAATTAAGTGTAGCAGAAATCTTCCAAATCCGCAGACAAATCTGGACAAAATTAGCCTTGGTGCAACGCTTGGTTCATGTGAGGAAATTGATTAAGCGATTGCACCAATGATGCCAATTACTATCCATGGTAACCATATCTGTAGGGCCTTAAGGCCCTTTTAAAGCTGATGGTTCTGACAGACTTTAGGACCTAAAGGGCCTACAGGGCCAGAAGGCTCCAATGAAGCTGGACTGCCACTTACCCCACCAGATCCACAATCCCACGCGTCGTAGATGCCTGCAACCCTTGGAGAAGCAAGATATTGGGGAAGATCAAGGCTTCATATGATAAGATAGAACAATAACCAACGGTATGTTGTCCTCCCCAGTGGTCTTCATATCAATCCTATCCTCACTTTTGGAACTAGATGAGAAATAGAAAATATACATGCCTCATCAAGGTCACTGATAGTTGCCTTTTTAGCTAAAAGAAATATGTATTAAGTGCAGAATCTGAGTCAGTAGGTGCAAATATGAGATTTTATTTCTGAAAGTTTAAATGGATTAAAAGTCCAGTACATTTGCCCTTGACTGAAGATGGAATGAATTGTAAGTAACATGAAGAACATAAAATAAAATTGGATCAAAGAGCTTTCTACTAATATGTGTTTATCATATCCTTTGAGCTGAGTTCTGGCATGGAACCATATATAAACATCCTTTTTGCCTTACCTACTCTAGCTATAAGCCCATTTTAGGGAAGATTTATTCCTAGTCAAGAACGCATTGTGTCATTCTTATATGCTTATTAGAGTGCAATGGAATAAGCAACTGTCAGACAGAAAGTAAAGCATACCTTGTTCTTGCCTCTGTGAAGAAGCCAAAGAAATTATAAACCCCCACCTTCGTGACTGTCATACCTGAGCGCAAGTCAAGACCGCCTTAATTTAGGTGTTCAAAAGCTATAAAACTTTCTTGAAGCAAAGGCAGGCTATATGACGATTTGCCTTAATAAGAGGGGAAGTCCCAATGATTACTTTTTACAATTTTATGTCAGGGCTCAACTGTTGTTTACTATTAACACATTTCTCTAGATGATGCCATTATTTGCATTTATCTCAGCCCTTGAGTTATATCCTGATGTCCAATTACATATGATAGTGCTTAAGTGGACCATTATGTGTTATTAAAGGTGAATGAGATCTAAACAAATTTATCTCCCACTAAATTATACAACTGTCAGACAATTACAAGTCTGATATTGTAAAAAGAGTGTTTTAAATGAATAAAGCAATAATATCAACAAAAGATACTGATCAATTCTTAGTGGAACCCTCAAATTAGGGTAACACTTTTATTAAAAAACTCGGGCAAATAGCACATCTTTGGGCAGTAAGATTGCACCAACAGTACGTCGAAATCAATGGAGCCATTCTGAGGTCTCTCCCTGTCTTACAATGAATTTAGCTCAACTTAAATCGCAGATACCAGCCCTTTTATATGGTTGGAGAAAGGCTCACAAGGTGCAACTCTTTTCTCATCAAACGATTGGGTAAATATATCAAACCCTTCCCTCATGGATCTATTTACCCGTCATTGTCCTCCATTGGCTGTTTCCTAAAAGTGAGGCGAGTCTTCTGAGCTCCAATAGGTTGAATTGAAATTTTTCCTTTTTTGTACTTTACTAAGCAATACAAACTAGAAGCCTCAGCATTTTAATTTAATTTATTGCGTGGAAGGCTGACCAGGGGATGGACTTTCCAAAAAAACATGAGAAAAAAAAATGAAACTTAGTAACAGGGAAGGCACCCCAGAGAAGCAATGCTATCTCCTGTTGCCAGCGGGAACGCCACTATGGGGAGGAGGGGGAACGTGTAAAGGGGCCATAACCACAATTGAACATGTGTGGAGGAAGGGGTCTGAGTTGATGGACCAAACTGAGAACCAGGAGGAGACAACTGATGGTGAATTGGTGGGAGGTACCCAAACATCTACGCTTGAAAGTGATCCACCAAATGGGACCGGAATCTGTGGACAGTCTTTGGGAGGGTGGGGGTGGAGCCTGCGATGGCATCCAAGACAATCGTGTGGATAGTCCACATGGCAATTGCGACCACCAGAGCATGGAGGGATGGTGGAAGAGGGGATACCATGGATATAGCAAACATATCCCTAGACAGACTGAAGGGATGTGCCTGATCCTGGCCAATTAGACGTTGAACCTCGCGCCATATCGCTTCAGAGGTAGGGCACTTCTCCAGGCGGTGGAACAGCGTTCCATACTGGCCACACATGATGCAGGATGAGTGTAAAGCGTAAGAGCGCTCAGCTGTATGGTACACCCACCTCAGGCAGCACCACACATGGGAACGGATATGAGGCAGCAACAGAGGGTGGTGTGCGTATTTCCAAATAGTTTTCTGGGTCTCAAGGGAATAAAGGATGTCCATCATGTCCAGGTAGTCCACCCTGGATAGGACATGGGGCCGTGTGGGGATCAAGCCATCTTGAATGGGTAGCCCCTGTACCTCCTGTTTGAACCGAGGAGAGGGGCGGCCTCTCTGGACTGTGTGCCCACAAATATGGATTCTCCACTCAGCGCTCCACATGGAGAGAAGGATTCGTTTGAAGTGGGGCGCAGTACCATGAGGACCTGCGGCCAACGGGTGGGAAGCCAGATACTTCATCAAGGAGTGAGGGTGCGATGGATTGGCAAGGCCCAGGGCGCAGGAGAAGTTGGAGTGAGCTGCACGGGACCAGTGTTGGGAAGGGAGCGTAGGGGCGGTGACAGCCGCAATCCAGGTGCCCAGGATCTTGACAGCATGGGCTTCGAAGTTGAGCAGGCCCATGCCACCACAATGACAAGGGCCAAACATGACCTCAAGCTGCACTGGCGGTGGGCGGCCTGACCAAAGCCACCCTTGCAGAAGGGCATACATAGATTTGAAAAAACCTGGGGAGAAGGCGATGGCGTGGGCCCCAAACCAGACTTTGGAGAGGAGCATAGAGTTGGCTAAAACAACCCTGCCAGTAAAGGGAAGTAGGGTGGGCTCTGAGGGAGGCGATGCGCTTCATCACGTTTTCTAGAATATGACTTTCCATTACTGCTGAGGCATACCCGCCTGCCTTCAACCACACCCCCAAATGGTGGACAGGCCCAATGGTAGGGCGTGGCATGAAGGGGAGCACAAGTGGGGCGGTGTGGGGTGGGCAGGGAAGGCGAACACGTGTGCGAGCAGGTGGGTTGGGCTGGGCACTGGTCGCTGGGGCCCAGCAGGTTTGATACCGACCAAGGAGGATGATTTTGGTTTTGGAGGCGTTCAGTGCAGCATTACTTACCCGGGAATAAACCTAGATGAGAGCTTCAAGCGCGCGTGCATCTTGATTATTAGACACCTCAACCACACAATCCTCAGTAAACGCCATCATCTTGACTGGGGCTTGGCCTGGCACATGGACCCCAGTGAGGCGGGCATTCACGTTCTGAAGTAGTGGGTTAAGGCTGAAGTTATATAAGGGTGGGCTAAGGGGGTCCCTTTGGGGGCGGACTACTTCCGTGAGGAAGCCAGGGCCACACACTGCCATTTTTGCAGATTCTGTAAGCAGCATCACCCAGCTGATGAAGTGAGGGGGTAAGCGGAATTGGTGGAGGCAGGCCCTGAGGTATTCCTAGTTTACTCTATCATAGGCCTTCTGTTGGTCCAAAAATCCAAGTGCCCCAGAGGCCGTGGACTGGCATGCATTAGCCACAGAGTGCACGTTGTCCCAAATCGACCTTCTGGGTATAAAACTGAATTGTTCTGGGAAGATAGTGGCAGAGGCTCCTTCCCTAGATGGTTAGCCATGATTTTAGTTAAAATTTTGGTGTCCATGTTTATAATAGAAATGGGTTGCCAGTAAGCTAGGTCTAGCTTATCGCCTTTCTTAAAGAGTGTAATGGTGAAGGCCTCTTGCCCTCCTGGTAGAAGGCGCATATCCAAAAGACTCTGGTTAGGGGAGGCAAGCAACAGTGGGGATAGATATTTGAAGTACTTCTTTTAGAACTCTTATGGAATGCCATCAGGGCTGAGGCATTTTTGATTTGGTGCACCGCAGATGGCGGACCAGAGTTTGTCCGGAGTAATCAAATTCATTAACTCTGGGTATCAGGAAACGGTGCAGATGTGAGCACTATCAAGAAATTTCACCATTTTGGCTGGCTTAATTGGATCAGATTGGTACAACTTGGA
This sequence comes from Massospora cicadina, assembly GCA_022478985.1. Classification (NCBI taxonomy): domain Eukaryota; kingdom Fungi; phylum Entomophthoromycota; class Entomophthoromycetes; order Entomophthorales; family Entomophthoraceae; genus Massospora; species Massospora cicadina. The sequence goes on along the minus strand of JAKSZP010010538.1, from coordinate 90,683 downwards.
GTGATAACTTTGTATTTTGATTGCCACTTCAGCCAGCATATCTGCAATGGAATCGTCTGACCTCCACACCTGTGTGCAGGCCACGCTCTGGCGCGGTGTGAAGAATTTTTTAAAAAATAAGCAGAGCACATGCCTCCCGCTGTAATGTGTTTGGCCCTGTATTGAACACAAACCAGATGTTTGTGTTGCCCTTCAAGTGCGTTGAGGTGGGCGGCTGCTTCTGCCCACTTCTGGCCCCACACAGGGCTGTAGCCCGTGACTGGGATGTTGGACTCCAGGTGTGCCAACTCTGCCAGAGCGCTTGAGATGATAGCCAAGGTAGCGCGTGAGCGTCGGGAGGAGAGGTGGCAAGCATGGCGGATGGTTTCCGCTTTGAAGGCTGACCATGTGGAAATTGGGTCCACACAAAACGGTGTAATAAACTCTTTTGCTAAAGTCGTGGATTCCACCCATGTGGAAAATCCTGGCGATGTGAATTTGGGTGGGTGGAGTTTGCACCAATTCAGATCCCTAGTAACTTGACGGGTAGGTGGAAGGTTATCAAGACCATCTTGTGATTGGAGAAATCTATTTTTGATGTGTGGAAGTGGGAAATATGGGATCAAAATTGCACCAGTGTGAGGATATGGTTGATGCGGGACATGGACCTTAACTGGCCATCGTGGACGTGGGGACGCATCATGTTCTTGAGCAGCAGAGCTTGCCAAAGCAGCGCATCAAACAAACCAAGGGTGGCCTTTAGAACGCGAAGCTCTACGTGACCCTGGGGTGTGTGGGATGAGGAAGGCCAGCGTTCCATGGATGGGTTTAACCAACAGTTCATGTCACCAACTATGAAAGGGTCAGGGGGTAATGGAAGGGATTTGAACAACAAGAAAATTACTGATGCTCTCGTGCACAGGTCAGGGAATAAATGTTGATGATAGCATGCGCCACGTTGGCCCTTGAAAATGTGACAACGAGGACTTGGCCATCAAGTAAGGATTCAGATGATAAAAATTTAAAAAAATTGTTTTCTGAACAAGCACCCCACAGTGCTCAGACCAGAAGGAAAGGGAAAGGAGGAGCATGGTTTTCCATGTGTCCTCGGAACCTTGCAGACAGTGGGACTCCTGGATGGCCAGGATGTCCACAGGTAAATTATATTGTAAAAAACTCAGTTTCCTATCCTGGGATGGTGAGGTTTTGAGTCCAGAGATGTTCAATGTCCCTAAAGTGAAGGCTCCCCATCACACCTTAGGTGTGAGGAGATGGGCACCCAGGACCACCAGCCACCTCTGGATCCCCACGGGCCTTCATGGCGGCATGGGTGTTTGCAGCAACGCTATTGGAAGATTTGCTAATTTTAGCTGACAGGTTTGCGTTGGCTTTTGCCTTTGCTTTTGGTTTCCCCGCTGTCAAACGAATTTTTTGCGGTGTGGTTGAGGTTGGTGCACCAATGTTTAGGTCAAAAAAATTTCAGGTAGGTTGGAGGCCAAATTAGTTTCAATCAGGGCTTGGGTGCAAAGGTCAGATGAGATCAAGTTGCCCATAGGATCCTCAGATTGGGTGGCCCAATCAGCTTGGGCATCCCAATCTGATTGGCTGAGGGATTCCCAAGTTGCTTCCGCCACGAAGGTTTCAATGTCCTCCTGGCGTTGGGAGTGTGGGATAGCGAGGCGACCTTGGCCACTTCCTTAGCTGTGGCCCTGCGGGCCTGTTTAGCCTTCTTCCATTCTTGAGGGGAGACAGGCTTTACTAGTAAGTAGCAGCTTTGTGCTCCCCACGGGAAAGTCTCTTTGGTACTGGTGGTTGGTTCATAGTGAGCCTCCCTGTTGGTCATGGCTGCAGAGGGATGCTCTTGGAATGTGATTCCCTCCTTGGTGGGGCATGCGTGTGTCTTATGGCAAAACGCGTCACAGTGGGTGCAGATGGGGGGTGCACTGTCCACGGTTACCCAGAAAGGGTGGGTGGTATGCCCCTCAATATTAATAAAAGTGGAATGTGGGATCTGGGTTAGGTCCTTTGCAATCTCCTCGGTTGGGGTCAGTACTGCAATGGCTTTTCCAGTGCACAGGTGTGGCATCAGCATAGAGCATTGCATCTCAAAGGATTGAATTTCGCTGTATACAGTGATACCAGCTTTCAGGTGCTGCTCCAGAATGGCATGCTTGACCATAGTTGGCAAAAAGTCAAACGTGAGGAAAATTTGGTTGGATTTTGTCCATCTTGTGTGCTTGGTTTTGACAACCCGTTGCCCTTTGGGGAGGTCAATCACAACGCGCACTGCAGCAGCTTCATCTGCTGCCTCCTTGTTTTAAAACTGAGATCCAGCCATCCGCATGACATGGAGTGAGGTGCAACATACACCGCGGTTGGGAAATGAATGTGCACATCCCCACAAAACTTTTCCCACAACGCTGTTTGCTGAATATCCAGGAATACCCAGACTCCATATTCCACTGACGAGAGTGGCTGAGAGTGTGGCATGTTGATGTACTGGTTACATTACGCCTGCCAAGTGAGTATTTCTGGGGAAATAGTAACCACCGGTTTTTTATTTTTCCAAACTGCCAGCTTCTCCAGGGCATTTGCAAACGTAGGAAGTCGCGGGGCTACCACCTGTGCCCTTTACCTTACTTGCCCAACTGCTCCCTGACATGGGCGCAAACTAATCTCCTCTGTGAGATTATCAAAATAAAGTCAGACTTGAAACAATCAGTTGAAAAAGTGATTGCAATGAGAGAGAATTTAAAAGCCCCGACATTTTAAATACTATATTTTGATTTATTAAGAGTTTGTTTCTTTTCCCCCTCTTGATTACTAATAAAAATTATAAAAACCCGACTTTTTTATTTCAGCTTTTCCTTTATTTTTTAATAAGTGGTTTTCACCCCTAAAATATTTATCCTAGCAGTAGAGAAACAAAATTCTCCTGAAATTACTTTTTTGACATTTAAGCTAAAAACGCACCAGAAAGCACAATAAAAGCTTAATTCCCAACAAGTGGTGCTCACTACAGGGGCCCTGAACAACACAAATCTTAAGTTCAAACATGACAACAGCATCTGAATCCAAGTTAGCTGCTTTAGAACAACAGTTAACTAGTTCTTTGTTTAGCCTTAAAAGGCTTGAGCAGCTTACTTCTCATGGCTCTTATGGGGCTTTCTTACCATCCATAAACCACCTCTAAGATAAGTTTACACCTGGTAAGGGAAGTATTGCACCCTTCCTGTATGTTTATGAATCAGTGATGGAAGGAGCGACTGGTGAGCAAAGACTCGGGTACATCCTCCCCTGCTTGAGTTGTATGGCTCAAGAAATAATGGTTCCCACATGGGCAACCTCAGAACCTAGGCGGAGGTTAAGCAAGCGCTTAATGTGGATTTGGCCCCTCAAAGCTTACAAAGGCAAAAACAGGCCTTTATGTGCCTTAGCCTTCAAGAGGGAGAAGCGATTTCCTCTTTTTGTTGAGAGATTTTATAGTCTGCTCAACCTCTGTTGCTGGCAAAAATGCTACCTCTAGATGACGCTATTGCTGCTATTTTGGCTTGTTCAAAGTCTCATCCCTCTATGGCGCTGCATATTTCTTCAGTCAAACGCACCTTCAAAAGTGTATGAGATATTAAAGGGGCCTTGTTAGCGGTGGCCAATTATTATGAAAGTGATACTATTCAAGGAGCTCTGAGTCTAGGATCTATTTCAACCCCTCTAGCCTCTTCTATGGCTGTCTCTCTTGGGAAACCTGCTCCTGCAGAGTTTCCACAACAAAATGCTTCTCCATCCCGTGAAGATAGGAAGAGGATACTAACAGTGACGAGAAGCGCTCCCCTCCATCTACAGCTCCCAAAGTGCAGCCGGTGAAGTTAACTATCACTTTTCCCTGTTCTTCTCCTTCATTATAATGGTCTTCTAAAGTGCCTCTATTGTTACGTCCCGCCAAGGCAATATCTCTATCTCCCTTGGCATCTCCTTCGGCCATCACTAGCTCAAATCCTGTAGCCATGGGGCAACCCAAACTCCCTACATCAAAGGCTAATTGTAGAGCTGTAACTATTACAGCATCTCATCAAAAAGTTACCCAGGTAATTGAGCGCCCCCAGGACCTCCCCTGCAACAAGGGAAGCCCTGACCTTACCTCCCAACCAATGGAATCCTTGACGTGCATGGAGAATCCCTCTGACAACGAATCTGAAGTGGGTTGAGATGTCAGTCACTATGTCTTAGGAGCCCCAAGTGAAGTGGAGGTACCTGACCAATTGAACCTGGAGAGAAAGGATTGGGCTAGGATCCCCCGCCAAACTTATCTCCAATGAGTGTTGAGCAGTCTTGATATTATTGACACTGCCAATGATGCTTACCAGCTCATTGCCACGATTATCCATTCCGCCCAGTGTGCCCATATCATGCATACTATCCAAGAAAAATACCCTAAAACTGCAGAACGACTTGCCTCTACTCTCCGCTAAAGGGGTCCTCACTCTTTCCCCCAACTTGGGTGGAACTTCAATTAAAGTGGAGGTCATCGTTAATGGAGTACAGGTTAGGGCTATCCTTGACACTGAGTCCCCTGTGAACGTAGTTTTATCCAAACTTATGGAAAAAATTAAGTTGGCCCCTAACCTTAACTATATAAAAGGGTTTATATCTGCGGGGCTGTTGGATTTTATGCGGTGGAGATGATTGTTGGTGTTTTTTACCTTAATTTTAACAATATAACTTAGGGGATTTTTGCACAACTGATAATAAAATTAAAAAACACTAAAAATAGTAAAAGGTTGGTTTTTATGTACTTTATTAGTGATTGCGAGGGGTAAAAAGAGAATACTCTTAATAAGTCTATATCTGGTATTTAAAGTTTTGAGGCTCAAAGTTCAGATTGCTTATTAAAGTCCAAATTAGGGAGTATGGGCGTTTGACCTATAAAAAGCTTTTGAATCTCAGCTTGCTTTTATAAACGGCTAATGGGGGGTCAAAAGTAAGTATGACATGGCCGTGAGGTAAAGATATTATAAATTTGAGCAAACACCTTGGCCGAAGATAGTTGCACCTTGAGGGACCCCCTCCAAGGTTATAAAAGGGGTGTTCACAGCGTAGGTGTTTGAATCAAATTGGAAGTGAGCCAGGGGAACCACCTATACTACCCAGATATTGACGCATAGTTTGGGCAGTTCAGCTACCTAAACTTGAGCTATTTATTTGAGTAGTATTAGTGAAAGTGTTATTCTGATTTGAGGGGTTCCACCAGAAATCAACCAGGATTCTTTGGCCGATTTGAAATTATTCACCTTATAATACTCATACTAATGCATCATGCTTGTAATTGTCAGACAGGTGCCAAACAACGCTTGCACCATTGGAGCCTACTCTTCTCTGCCCATTCGTCTTAGGACAATCATCTTGACAGCCCCAGCATGGGGCCTTGCCAACAATACCTATGTTCTACTCATTGGTACCCAGTTCATGCTCAAATTTAAAGAAGTTATTAAGTTGAAGCAGGGCTATCTCTCTCTTCTTAACTATAAGGTTCCTCTAATTCTTACCAATGAAAAGCTTAGAATAAGTAATATATTTGCACAGTTGAGCATCCCTCTTCCGCCTTATCTCTACATTATACCATGTCAAGGAGGAATACAAAAAAGCTGCCGACTCAGTGGACGCCTTAGAGGGTATCTGTTTCTATGCCAGAAGAGGTAGTAATCAAGGCGGGTGAACAAAGGGTAGTTGACACGAAGATTACCCTATAAATCCCTCACAACTGCCTATTGCACTTAATCATCATTGACTGAGTTAGCCCTCTTGAGCATGGATTCTTGCCAGGTTTGCTAGACCCAGCTTATCAGCGACCAATCAATCTCCTGTTGGGGGATCTCACCAAAAAGACATGGTCATCAAGAAGCATCAGGAGATCATAATTGGCCTGCTGGTCCCTATTGAGTACATTCAACAAGTTTACTGTATTGGGTCTATGGTTGGTATGGGCCTACCTACTGATCAATCGTTATTCACTCTGCCCACTGTCCAAACTCTGCTGATCTAACCCCTGCAGAGCTTAATAAAGTTCTTAGTTTATTGGAGTTATATAGCAATATCTTCTTTAAATATGATAATAACTATGGACATATGAAGGGTTGAACGCATATCATTGATGTTGGCGGGTGCTCATCACATCCTCTCCAAACCTTACTGTAAATCAAAAGTTGAGGAGTCAAAGATGCAGACGGAGCATAAACATCTGCTGGACGCTGGGATGCTGGTGCCATCCCAAAGCCCTTGGTCGTCCCCTCTTCTGATTATAAAGAAAATTGGAGGTCATTGGGCTGTTATGGACTACTGTAAGCTGAACAACCTCACCAAGAAGGACAGCTATCCTATCCCCCATGTTAACGATGCTCTGGCCCAACTCTCTGGGTCCAAGTTCTTTTCAGCTATGGACTTAGCTAGTGGGTATTAGCAGATGTACCTTTCTCAGCAGGATCAGGAGAAGTGCGCCCTTATCTGTAGCGAGGGCCTTTTTTAAACCACTAAGTTACCCCAGGGTTATTCAATGCGCTGCCACTTTTCAGCGGGCAATGGATCTTAATCTTCAGGATCTCAGGCTGAGCTGTATAATTATCTATCTCACTGACATCACAGTATCCTTAAAGACCCTCAACGAGCACCTTACATATCTATTGGAAGTGCTCCAAAGCTTTCAGGCATCTAACATCAAGTTGAAGCCCTCCAAATGTACTTTCTTTCAAAGAAATTGTATTTCTTTGGGCACGCTTTCTCTCAAGATGGGATTCAGCCCCTCCAACACAAGATGAAAGTGATATTTAAAATGCTTGATCCCAGAACCCTTAGCGACATACAGGATTTTTGGGCATGATGGGGTACTACCATCAGTTCATCCCCAAATTCGCCCAACTCAGTGAGCCCCTTGTACGTATCTTGGCTAAAATCACCCCTTCCAGTGGGGTGCTGAACAAAAAACCGCATTTGAGACCCTGAAGGAGATATTGCAAAAAAATCCTATCCTCTGTCACCCTGACTATGGCAAGCCTTTCATGTTGTTCACAGACGCTTCTGATTACGCTGTTGGAGCTACCTTGGCTCATTTGGATGACCATGAGGTCGATCATCTTGTGTCTTATTTCATTAATATGCTCTCAAAAGCTGAGCGCAACTACAGAGTCACTGAAAAGGAGTATCTTGCCGTCATGCTTGATGTCAAACACTATCTCCCTTCTTATATGGGACATACTCAAAGTGATTACTGACCACGGATGCTTGAAGTGCTTAAAAAGTATGAAGGACTTCACTGGGAGGTTGGCTCACTGGGCTCTTAAGCTTCGGCACTACAATATGACCATTGAACACCAAGCTGGGACGCACCATATGAACGTTGATGGGTTGACGTGGCTGCCTGTCCTACACCTTGACAATAGCAAAGCAGAGAGATTGTATGACCTCCTTATGACTCCTAACGCTTGGGCTGATGAAGATGAACCAGTACCTAAGATGCTAGCATGTCACTCCCACAACACCAAGGTGGTAAGTGGGAAGTTAAATAAGAAAGTAGGAGTAAACTTGTTGCCCTATCTCCGGCCATCCAGCGAGTCCCTGTGATCCTGAGTCTCACCCTATCATAAGCCATGGCAGAGTCCAAAAACCTACAAGTAGGTTAAAAGCGGTATTACTGGGAGTACATCATGGAAGCCATAAATGAAGTCTTGGATGCCTATTTACCTGTAAAAACAATCCAGCTTAAAGACCCAATATCTGTATTAACCTACGATGCCCCAACAACCTTTCCACACCATAAGTTTGGATGTGGTAGGTCCTCTCCCTCGGACTACTGCGTAGAATTTTTATATCTTGGTTGGAATTAACCATTTTATCAAGTGAGTTGAAGCTGTTTCTCTCCCCGCTCAGACTTTGAAAGCCACCGCCGCCTTATTACATCAATACATCTTCACGCATCATGGTTGACCCAGGTCCTCCTTTGTGATAATTGAAAAACTTCACCTCCCAAGTAGTAAAGCTCCTCGCTACCTCCTTGGGAACACAACAACTCATCCTAGCCCCTATAACTATCTACATTTGGTGCCGTATAAAGAGTTAACAGAACCCTGGTCTCTATACTCTGCAAAGTGACTAGCTCCGACCCTCTACACTGGAATCTTTAAATACCCAGTGCCCTTAAAGCCTACAAATTAGCTGTCATCGCATCCTCAAGATTTCCCCTTTCTGTGTGTTGTATGGATGAGAACCTGGGGTACCAGCCCTATTAGCCAAAAAATTTTAATTGACAGAACTGACCCAGAGCAAGCCATAAAAAAGTTGGTCTAGCATATTATCCAACTATAAGTAGAGGCTATGATTAACTTGGCTAAGATGGTCATTAAATAAGGCCAATCTGCTAATGAGCTCTGGGCCCCTCTCCCTTCCTTCCTAAGTATCTGACTTGGTTTTATTACCACAAAAGCTTACCCTTAGAAATGAGAAGCTCAGATCTATCAGGGAAGTCCCATTTGTAGTCACATATAAGCGATGGGATGAGTACTCTATCAAATCACTTGCTTCTGGAGTCACTGTCAACCAGGTCCATGTCCAGTTCTTGTGGCGTTATTCACCCTAACAGTCTTAAAAGGGGTGATGTCAAAAACTACAATTCTGATATTGTAAAATTTTTTGAATGAATAAATCAATAATATCAGCCAAAAGACCCTAGTTGATTTTTGGTGGAACCCTATGAATTGGGGTAACACTTTTATTAATACAACTCGGGCAAATAACATGAGTTTGGGCAGTCAGATTGCACCAACTGTGCATCAGAATCAAAGGAGCCAATCCGATGTCCCTCTCCATCTTACAACGAATTAGTTCAACTTACACGGTGGAGACCAGCCCCTTTTATAGGGTTGTAGGGGGCCTCATAAGGTGCAAACCTTCCATCAAATGATTGGGTAAAATATATCAAAACCTCTCCTCACGGATCAATCTACCTGTCATTGCCATTCATCATCTGTTCCCCAAAAGCGAGGTGAGTCTCCTGAGCTCTGATAAGTTAAATTACAATATTCCCATCATTTGGATTATAATAAGCAATCCGAACTTTGAGCCTCTAGATGATTACATACTAAGCACTGAGTTATTAAGGAGGTTTTTTCTTCATCCTTGCGTTATTACTAATAAAAGTTATTAAAAATCAACTTCTTGATTATTTCAACTTTTCCTTTATCTTGAAGATAAGTTGTTAGCTCACCCCCTAAAATATTTATCTTAGCAGTAGAAGAATGTAATTCTCTTGCAATTAATTGTTGGAAATTAGGCTAAAAATGCACCAGCGAGAACAATTAAAGCCTAATTTCCAACAACAACTTTCTAACCTCTCAAAGGCCCCCAGTAAGCCTTGCATACATGCTATTGAAGCAAAGGACAAAAATATACCTATCTGCTCCTATTTTAAAGGTCATCACCACACCATTGACCAAAGTTTTTAAGTGGCATGTAGAGAAGGTGGAAAGAGAACTGTAAGCAAATGGGAGATCAGCATGAAGAAAGAGGCTCATTGTTCTGACAATCTCAATATCATGCCTTTAACATGTCTACCTCAATTACTGTTCCTCAGTTAGAATTGCCTCTGATAATATTGAATGAATAAACTATATACTTCTGATAATTAGAATTTTAATTTTTACTTTTCTTCTGACAAGTCACACATGTTCCTTATTCTTTGGCACAGTTAGGGAACCTAGTAATTCACGTCATGGGCTAGATTTACAAAAGCTTCATTCTTGAAATAATTGACAATGGGTCCCAAGTGATTGTCATATTATATAAAATTTATGGGTAGAATAAGGATTACTACAATCTGCCACTTTACATGGAGTATGAAACCGCTAGCCCCCTATGTACCAAGTTTATAAAGATCTATTCTGCGCTCCCACCTAATTAAAGTAAATTATCCTTGGGCACCTCAGAGGTGGCCGTTGATAAGCCCAGCTATGTATTACTGCTGTGATTCAATACCTTTTGAAGTGCATCGCCATCATCCTCTATACCAAAGGTTCCTTATACTTACTTGGGACACATGTCCTTCTATTGTCTAAGACTAAAAATAATAGTAAGGAACATATATAGACTCATAGCTGCTTACTGAAGTTAAATGTTAAAGGTGACCAAATTGATTATCATGTATGGGGTCCTGAGTGTGACTATCATCAAATGTGGCTGATATAATGGAGAGTATGCCACTATATCCTCTGGAACTAAAAGTAATTCATCCAAGTTAAAATGTCATTTTTAACACCCAGCTGCATGTAAACATTACTCTGGAAGCCTATTGGAGATGACTGGTCAATAATTTATAAATAAAAGATCTTATTTGTCCGGATGTTCTCAATATAGTTTACATCTGCACCATCTTGGTACTAAAAACCATTTTAATTGAGATGCGTATAGTGGAACTAACACTTTCGATAATGTACATATAGCTACTATCTGTTAACAAGATTAATAGTACATAGGTTCAAAAGTCTCATACAAATATTGAATTAAAGGCACTTTTCATGGAAGCTATAGGTGATACTTAATAAAAGATGATTTAAATCATGAGCAAATTAAAAAGGACGGTGTGTTACTTAAAAAGTACACTAATTTATTTCAACCTCCACATATGACTTAGGCAAGATGAAAGGGGTTGTGCATGATGCAGAGATGGGGGATGCTTCCCCTATCCAAGAGTAGCTATATCAAAATATTTAAGTAAAAAAGCTAAAGTCACTAAGGAGATAAAGCAGTTATTGTAATGAGATTGCTAGTGCCATCCTGAAGCCCATAATCATCGCCCTCTTACTTGTCTTAGAAAAGGATGGAAGCCATTAAGTTGTCATTGACTAACAAAAGTTTAAATTTGTAACCTAAAGGATAATCACTCAATCTCCCAGATCAATGACTCATTAACCTCCCCTACCAGAGTTAGTATATCTTGAAAATGGATATTGCCAGTGGGTATTAGCAGATCAAACTAGAACTCAAAGACTGAGAAAAATGTCCATAAATCGCCAATGAAGGATTATTTGAGCTGACACAAATTCCACAATTGGTATTAAATTAATAAGCCACCCTTTAGAGGCAATGATTGGACTGGTAAGCGACTTGAAGTTATCAAGTCTACAAGTTTATCTCAATGATATAATGTATTCTAAAACTATTAATGAAAATTTTTCAACTTTGACAAGTCTTTAACTGGCTAAAACTAACATCCCTTTTTGGGTTAAGACTTGAAGGAATATCAACATTTTTAGAGTTGCAGACGCTGGCCAACCTGCTTTCTACACTATTGCTCATCTCTAAAAGTGTTGATATTCCTTCAGGTCTTAACCCAAACATTTCATACAGAATTGCTCCATTCCACGCATCATAGCGGGTAAATTGGCCAAGAGTTTAAAATGACCCTGATCTGAAGAGGGATCTGACCCAAACGTTCTTGCCCATTGTTACTTTTATTCGTTTATTCTTTTTATATTTTCACCATGAACTCAGTGTGTACCTGGAAGGGAGCACCAGTTTTTTAGAATCATGAGGGCATTACCATGGATCCCTTTAATAATTATTGGCCAAGACCTGAAGCCTGAGGGGGTTGTATAGATAACTTTATTCTCCTTTTCTCAATTTTAAGATAAAACTGTATTTATTTGGAAATTTTCTTACTCAGACAAGTAATTGGTATAAGACTTCTTGACCAAAAGAATCAAACAAGGTATTTATCCAATCCCCTCAGGCTTCAAATCCTGGCCAATAATTATTAAAGGGATCTGTGGTAATGCATCCATGATCCCAACAATCCCTCAAGCTCAAAACTTCTAGATGTCCTTTTTCCATCCTAAAATGGGATTTACTGGGAATGAAGACAATAAACCGAGGATGCAATCAATTTCAACACAGTTACTTAAATTAATAAAACGATCCCCCAAGTATTAGGGATATCCAAGTGTTCCTCAAGTAAAGGTTTACTATGACTTTTTAATTTGATTTGATTGCCTTTTCATATACTAGTCTTTTTTTCAGATAATATGTTCCTTTAAATAGATTTTACGATGGAACAGATGTTTACCCTTCATAGGACTATATTGGTACCAAACCTGTCCTCATATTTTAAAGTTTACCCAGCCCTAATTGCAGTTTACCTATTCCAGTGGTTTAGCAATGAAGGCAATTTTATCCCATCTAGATGACTAAAAAGTAAGCAGCCTATTGGTCTAATTCATTAAGCTCTTATCCAAGGCTGAGCAGAACTGTATCATCAACAAGAAAGTTTGGTTGTCCATGCTCCTCATGATTAAAAATTCCAACATTATTTATAAAGAACACACTTAGCCATTGTTACCAAACATGCATCATTCAAATGTATCCAACTGATGAAGGGTATCGATGGGAGTCTTTCTAAATGGGCGCTATGGCTACATAGTTATGACTTCACAATAGTCCCTTGTGGCGGTATACATATCTGAATGCAGATGGTTTGCAATATGCTGACATTAGTTTTGTTAAAACTTAAGAAAGCGCCATTACAATATTTGTCGTTAAATTGACCATGGGCTCCACTAGTGTGCCAGGCCAACCAGTATGGGACTGGCTGACCCTTTGCTGTTTGTCCTTCATAGGTGTACCAACCCCTAAGGAGTCTGCGTCCAGTCCACCTGTCATGGCTGGAAAATGACATAATCATGGGGACAAATACCAGGGACAAAATGCATGTCAGGAGGCCAAGAAAGTGAAGTTAGCTTTTTCCTAGCACAAGCATACTTTAGATCAGCCCTGGCTGAAGGTGTGGTATGCCAGGTTGGTCCTAAGTATGCAAGAAAAGTTTGCCCCTGTATAACAGCAGGTTTGTTAAAACGAACCAGCTTTGCATTAGATAAAATGGTTCACTTTGGTTTTTAGGTGAATGGGGTCTCAAAACCCATTCAGTTTTCGAAATTTTCAGCTCAAATTTCCTCTCCTACAATCAGTAACTTGAGTTTGGTCAATTACCGATTACAGTTTATTGTCCAATGGAAGCATACGTCTATTGGTGCACCTCAGCTTAGACCCACTTCCTTCAACTAATTATTTTATTGAATTACCTTAAATTCCTTTTTTCGAGACCAATCTCTCTCATTGGTCAACTTTCCTCATATTAAAATCCTTCACTGAAACACCTATATATATATGCTATCATGAACAAACCTGTGCATGGACCTCTTCAATTAGGTCTTATGCAACATTAATTATTTAATTTTAACAACTGTGATTCTCTACGCCTGTGAACCATTAGGCTGTCCAGGTTCCCTCCAACCTGAGTCACCTATACACTCCCACTCTAAGAACCACATTGTTCCAGTTTGGGGTTTTCCCTTAACAATAATTATCATTGACTTAAGTCATTACTGTTCAAGAACCCTCTGCTGGGCTTTGGTAACTTTACTACTATGATTGGTTTTCTGAAATTGGCCCTATGCACCATGCACTATTACGCTGGAAACGGGAGAGTTATGAAACTCTCCTTACACCACCAAAACAGCATACCAGTGACTTCACTTTAGCCCCAGGGCCTGTGGTGTGCCCTAGAATGTCCTGCCCCCATCCTGGGAAGCAAAGGCACTCCCACACTTCCCCGCCATCCTGAACCTTTTCCATCCTATCTGGGCACGCCCTGGCAAGTCCTACCCCCATATTGGGCGGTTAAGGCACTCCTGCGCTGCACCCTGCAGGGTTGACAGCCAGTCAGCAATGTCATTGGTGGCCGGTTGGCCAGGTTCCTGCCTGTTCCTCATAAGGCTGAGGTAATGGAGCTGGCAGTGTCAGCCACTTTAGGCGCATCACCTCATGACAATGTCAGGGGTCTCCAATCTTAACTTTTAATTGCCTAGATGACAAACAACTAACAATTAAAAATGAAATAGGCGAGAGAGAGATGCTTATTTGGAGGGAAGAATGACTAATTATACCTGGGCTACAGTGCCTCTGAAACCCCTTAGACATCCAGGCTGGAACTCCAGTAAATTGTCAATTCATTCATGGTTGCGATTCCCTCCAAATATGCTCATCTTCTTCACTGAATTAGATTAATTTGATCCATCCTCAGAACAAGTCACTGGTCAATCATATATATAATTAAATAAATTAAACATAACTTTGATCATCCTCAGCATAAGTTGCTGGTGCTCCAAATTAATCAGTGGAACAGAAATTAAAACAGATGATAATGGATTCATCGGATTTCCACCAGAAATTCTCACAACAACCCTCAAATTGGTATTTCAGTGGCAAATGCAGCTTCTGCTGAACTTAAACTCGATTATAGCTATAACATTAAAATAATATTAAACTAGGCTATTAGCCAGCAATCACGCCTGACTAACTGATATCCCTAGTCCTGATATTATCAGAAGAATCCATCTGGTTAATTTCTTGAAAATATTATTGGCTGAATCCACAGATGGGGTCAAGAGACATTAGATGCTAAATCATAATATAAGCTATGATGAAGGATACCAAATATAGGATGTGATGTTTTTTAAGATAGTTGTTGGGTAGTGGTTGCCTTATATACAAATGACCTTTTGAACAAAATTATTACCAAAGTCACTCTAGCATAGGATTTAGTGCCGTCAATAAAATTTATGAATGACTGAAACTTATGTTACTGGGACTGAATGCTATTTACTATAAATGAGTTAACAGAAGCTTGTTTAAATTGCAGGTTTTGGGACTGTCATGGAGCTTTATAATATATTTAATACTGCACTGCTACTCAGGATGGGTTACCACACAGCAACAGCCAGAATACTGCTGGTACAGCCATCTACAATGGTTTATACAATGTAAGTAGTGATAATGCCAATGCCTGCGATTTATACCAAAATTGAAAAACTAGCCAGAAATTAGTATTACAAATTTCTTAATTTAAAAGATAAAAATAATCTGAGAATTTATTTCTATAAAAAACTAAGGTAAGGTAGGAAAGGAAATGGATCAACATCAGAACCTGTTGTGGAATGATGCCTGATAGGCTAGATGGCTGAGGAATAAGAGAAGTGGTGCATTAACACCATAACACTCATTTGCATTGAGTATCAGTGGATCAGTATAATAAATTGCTACCAATGTTTATTTTATCTAACTTGACCGCTGTAAAGAAGTGGATATGACTGGAAAATACGCTATACATTCTTGTAGATCAGAAATTAGAGTTGAGACAAGTTTTGAGATTGAACTGAAAAGTTATATGGATGAAAAGCAAATTGATTGAAGTAGAAATAGTCTGGAAAATTGTGTGAACTCCCTAAAACCTCAAGGTAGAAAAACACCTAAAAGAACAAATAGGAGTTTACCAAGAAGATGATGCATTCAGCTTGGGAAGACTGAGATAAAGGTTGAGTGAAAGATTGAGAGAGGTGGTCTTTTGGGTCGTTTTTGGTAGACAAGTCTACAATTATTATAAGTTAAATAAAGTGTCAATAGGGGTGATTGCTCCATATTCTTTATTGGGTTTTTATTAGAGTCAGCAATCTCCATATTGTCTAATTCAGTTACTCAGTGGCTAATACCCTGTGTAAAACAACTTGGTGGAATCAAGCCATTATGTCAAAATCTAACAGTGGTGCTCATCAAAGGGGGCCACTGGTCAACTGTAGCTTTTTGGCATCAGGGCAAAAGGGTGGGCCCTCACTCATTATGACCAAACTTGATCAGATTTCATGCATGATATGATGAGGAAGTGTGGGAAGAATCCAACGTGAGCCAGTACTTTTTACAGTGACAGAGCCAGGTGATGAGATGCTATGATCAATTTGCAATTAAAGACTTGTCCTGAGTTGGCGGCAGATCAACATGGTCGCTCTACAAATGTAACCCCCCAGAAGCTGCATGGCATTATAGAATGGCTTCTTTGGGGGTATTGACTCTATAAAGATGAGGTGGGGAGCATGCTTTGAGTTTGTTCTACAATCGAAGGGACCAGGAAATCTGCTATGCGTTGTATGTGTCCTTTCTGGACGTAACTACCATGGGGTTGTCTTTTCAGCTTAGTACCCATGGAACTGAAGAGTATTTAGTCATGTATGTGCAGCCATCTATCCGCCAGCTACTGCGTGTAATGGCTCGCATAATATTAAGATTGGGGACATCATGCTGTTCACTCAAGTGCAGCAGAACGATACTCATCTCCTACTTGACCATCTTGATAACTCTTTTTTGGAGGCGCAGGGGGTGCTGGTACAGGTGGACCTCCATGTTGGGGATGTTCACCGTTGGTTGGACGTTTTGGTTCCACAGCTGATATAAGAGCTACCTTGAGTGATAGGGAAACTGTTGGATCAGCGCAGTCTATTGGTGAAATGGATTCAAGATGTAACCACGTTAGGAAGCAACACCAAACATTTTAGGATGGACCTAGTGGAATGGGCGAAGCGCTTGAAGCTGAGATAGCTCAGATTAGGGGAAGTGTAATGCTGACAGAGCGGTAAATAATGGATCATGTTGGTTCCATAGCAGCTGAATTTAGCCAATTTCACATCAAGTGGAGTAATCAGCGGACAGCTGACAATGTGCTCATCCCCTTGTCGGCATCCCCATGATATCTGCAGTTGGTATTTTGGGCTACAAAATTGAAAATTACTAGTCAGGCTAAGAGCAGTCAAGCCATTTTTCTTCCATTAATTGAGATGGTAGAGTATGTGGATATGCAAGTACAGCTGGATACCCTGCAATGGGCCAACGAGGAACTGGTGCAAGAATGAGCCTCCCACATTAACCAAATAGACAATGCTAACCAACAAGCGTGTGACGCTGGCAGGCAGCATGCAAGAATTTAGAGCACAGTGGAGGACGTTCTTTTACGACTTTAGGCGGTGGAGCAGAAGCTGGACTCTGAACAGAGACTTCATTGTGAGTTGCAAAATCAGTATGAGACACTTCAACAGGAATTTCAATATGGCTGGTGTAGGTGTTACTCAGTTAAAGCGGAACAGATAATCAATGAATTTTTTGCTGAGCAAGCAGGAACTGGGGGAAAAGGTGCAGTTAGTGGTGAATATGGGGAGGAATGCTATGGATCAGCCAATGAGTATCCCAGAGGGGTCATGGCAGACCTTCCTCGAAACCTACTACTCTGAGTCCAATTTGGCAAATTTGCTTCCATCCACCCATCCCTACAATAGCTCACAAGGGGGTTTTCCCCAGTTACTTGGGACCCAATTTGGCTGCTCCTCGCAGCCAGAGCCTGGAGCAAGGTGAAGCTGTTCAAATCGAGAAATTACCGCCTTCAGTCATGATGGGAATATGCATCATTAATTTAAGAATTTGAATTTACTGTGGAAGGGGCCTCAGATCGGCAGAAAGTGAAACTGTTGCTGTCCACTTTGGATGTGGAGAGCACTAATCAAGTCACATGTTACCTTCCGAATAGCTTGGTATCTTAAAAAGAGGTAAAAGTTACTGTTCTCCGGCTGTTTGGGGTACAGATAAGATGGCTCAACAAAAGGCTGACTTCCTGACCATACGGTTTCAACAAAACAATTCTATGTTAGAATTCACTGAGCGATTCTTAGCTGAAGCGCATGTGGTAATAGGAGTCAACATTTTATCTGCCAAGAATGTAGGTATAATGATGACGGCAGCAGTCAAACCATATTGAGAATTACGTAATGCTATGTCTCACATTTTGGATGAGGATGTGGGGCTTATTCGATTCAAGAACACTTTACATCATTCTCCACCACGTTTAGCGCCCCCAATGTAGAGCAAAAAGCCTCTGCTGTCACCACAGCCTACTCCTCGGGATATGAGCAGCAGCAACTGAGCTATAAACCATTGGAAAATATTTGTTAACCTTGTATATCAGTATATCCTTTTTGTCCTATGTACGCTCAGCTGGATCATCCCTGACCTTTCAATAATACTGTTAATCTTTGAACTGGTCCTCCCGCTGCAATTTATAGATGTGATCTTTTTAAGAATGCTTGCTTCTTGTATGGATGAAGAGAGCATTATGCGGGTAATTACTTTGGCAACCAGCAGGTGTATGCAATGCCATCTGGGAAGAGTGAGCATGGAAAAGCTAAGTAAAGTGGAGACGGTATTCTCTACCACCGCTAATTTCAAATTCAATTGTACCTAATGATTCTCAAGAGTCCCTTAATGTAGGACTTGGAACTCATCTGGATGACTTGTTATACCAACAGCTTCTGCTGGATAACCTGGATCCATTCAAGAGAGTGATTATTTGCCCACAAGCTCTAAGTTCTTCCATGATGTTCAGAAGCCATATGTATGGCAGATCCTGGAACTAACTGGCATAAGCAAAACGAGACCCTCAATGGAAGTTGCCTCTCTAGTAGAGGTTACATAGCAATTCCAGTCAAAAAAATTGCACTGTAGTAACCTCATGTCAGTATGGGCATATCCTCCTTCCTTGGCAACAAAAAGCCTTTGGACGTCCACATAAGAAACACTGATGGTTTTTCTTATTTGGAGTTCACCTACTGTGAAATTTTCATTCAGAACACAAAAATCTGAGCTATCATAGCCACTGGTGCCCCAGTGAATATAATCTCTACCAGGCTGGTGGCTAGGCTTCCGCTGAAGCCAGATGTGATCACAGGGTAGTATATGGGACCACAGGGACACAGAGTACTGTGTCTGAAGGAGCATACAGTGTGTTGCCTTTGCAATTTGGGCCAGTTAGGGCTTATGCTCCAGCGGTATTTCTACCAAATAATAACTACAATATGCTAATTGGTGCTGCATTCATGAGGAGAATTGGAGCTGTGGTTGTTATGGTGGAGGAAACCATTCATGTTTGGGGCAACAAATTCCCATTTACTTTACCTCTAGCAGAATCCCATCAGATCCATTCTACTCCAGTCAAAATAATTTGACGTACATTGATGGGGTGATTCCTGTCCAGTACCAGAGAATGAAGCGGAGAACCAGAGCCCTCCCCAACCAGATCTATGAGTATAAAGGGACTCTGCTCTGAGCAGTGAGCACTTTGAGCCTACCATATGGCACCAGTGCATAATAGGAACTGAGTCGAAATTGACATCCCTGAAGGGCTATATGGGAAAATTGTGGGGCCTCACCAGCAATCATAGCTTGAACCACATGTGGCCCCAGGGCCGCTGTTACCAGGAAATGGTGAGGTGAAGGTACTGCTAGTGAATATACAGAAGGAGATGATAACGATCTAACGACACCAAGTGGTAGATTATCTACAATTGGCTCCTATTGATGATGGTTCATCATATTCATGATTTTGGATTGTAGGAGGACCTCGGTCTAATAGCAAATTCATCATTTGGTGTAATGACAGTGGTCTCATGGGAAGCACTAACTGGATTGTTGGTGGAACATCAATATAAGGTGATAGCTTTATTTGAAAAATACATAGATATTTTCACTCAAGACAATCATGATTTTAGGTGCACCCAAGGGGTGATACATTGGATAGATATGGGGATCACCCTCTCATTTGATCGCAGCCTATTAGATGCTCAAAGGCGGTGGAAGAGGTTTTCTCTGATGAGGTAGATAAACTGATCGAAAAAGGGATGTTAGAGCCATCAAAGTGTCTATGGGCATTGCCAGTGCTCATTGTAAAGAAAAAGGATGGCACAAACTGGGTAATTAATGACTATTGGAAGCTTAATAGCGTAATGAAGAAAGATTCCTACCCCCTTCTGCAGATTGATGACGCGTTAGATTGACTGGTAGGAGCAAATTATTTTTCTGCCATGGATTAAATCTCAGGGTAATTGTAGATCAAATTATTGGTGGAACAGGAGAAATGCGCTATCATCATTTTGGATGGTTATTCCAGACTACACGTATGCCACAGGGTTTGTGCAACGCCCTAGCTACATTCCAGCTTGCTATGGATACGATTTTAGGTAAGTTAAGGCTGTATTGCATCCTAGTTTACCTCAATGATATCAATGTGTTCTCACGATCATTTACAGAGCATCTTGCCCATTTGAAACAAGTGCTCCGCCAACTCGCTAATGCTAATATCAAAATTAAGCCTCAGAAGTGTCACTTTTTAAAGATTAATTAGAATACCTTGGGTTTTTAGTGGATTCAAAAGGCTTAAATCACAGCTGGCGAAGGTGGAAGCAATAAGAAAAATGACCCGCCCAGGTAAAATGGGATATCCAAGTGTTCTTGGAGATATTCAGTTACTACTGGCGGTTTATTCCTAACTTCAGTTGTATTGGGCACCGCTCTATGAGTTGTTTAAGTAGATGCCACTTTTGTCTGGATGGAACGATGCCAAAACACTTTCAATGCATTATGAACCATCTTGGTGAGTGCACCCATTTTGCAATACCCCAACTTTGAAAAACATTTCATAGTACAAATGGATGCATCACTCTCTACTGTAGGGGCATTATTATCTCAGAAGGATGACGACAGTGTGGAGCACCTTGTCACGTTTTGCAGTCAAAGCTTAAACTGTCACAAACGGAACTACAAAGTGACTGAGCAAGAGTGCTTGGTGGTGATTTATGCGTACAAACAGTTTTTGGTATATCTGCATGGGGTAAAATTTCAAGCTGTGACAAATCATAATCCTTGCGTTGGCTGCAGAATCTCCTTGAGCCTGAATGATGGCTCACACGTTGGGAACTGAAGCTCCAGGCATATATATTTTGATATTTTACACTGGCCAGGAACAAAACATCAAAATGCAGATTGCCTTCCATGACTACCAACGGTTGCTATTATGACAGATTTGGCTGACATTATGTATGAGAAGATAGTGGTGGACAGATACCATGACTAGCCATTAAAAAGTAATCAAAGTACTAGATGGGATTAGGCAGGATACAATCCTACGTGATGGAGAACTATATAAGTGGATTGGATACTTGACGCTTAGTTTCCCTAAACTTCCCGCTAGACCTGCAACTATTATGGATGCCATTGGGTGGTAGGACATTGAGGATTGTTGAATACGTTAGAGTTTTTGCAACCCCACTACTATTGGGAGAGCATGCACTATGATGTTCTGGAAACAGTAATCTGTTGCCATCAGTGTCAAGTAGAGAAGCCATTTTACAAGAAGACCACATACCAGATGGTTAAGCCTCAGTTAGCCTGGCATAACATTTCCCTTGATGTAGCGAGACCTCTGCCAAATGGCGGAAACAAATTTAAGTATACAATCATAGCAATTGATCATTTTATGAGATGGTTGGAGGCCAGGTCAATTAATGACTTTGGGGTGGTCACTGCAGACAAGTTTATTATGGAGTGCGTTATACAGCGACATAACTGCCCACAGTTCATCTTAATGGACAACAGAACAAATTTCACCTCGCACATCTTGCCCAAGTTGATTGAGTTGATGGCGATCTGCAAAGTTTTGAATACACCCTACCATCCAGAATTAAATGGAATGGTGGAGTGGGTCACCTGAACTTTAGTGAACATACTCCATAAGCTGGTATAGATTGACCCTCATAATGGAGTACCTTCCTACAGCTGTGTTTGCATATAATATCAGCTATCATTGGTCCACCAGCAAGAGCCCTTTCCAACTGCTCTATGGTAGACATATGGCCCTGCCTGCCCTGCTTTACCTGTGTCTAGAGAGAAACTGGCAGTGTGGAACCACAGCGTTATTTGACAAATCTAACAGAAACGCTGGTCAAGTTACAAATGGAGGATTATTCTATTAGTTTTGGCTAATAAGATTCATGATCAGGTGGCTGATCATAGAATGTAGCGTAATTCCAATGTTCGCTGTAGGAGAACATGTATTGTTCCATGACCAACACGGATTTGATTGGAAAAATAAACTCTCTAACATCTGGGCTGGCCCATTTGAGATTATTAAAAAGACTGGTATGGATGCCTACATCATTGAGGAGCCCACGGTGGTCATATTATCAACTGAGTTTATGTGAAGTTCTTTTGAGCATATAAGCAATAGGAGTATATCATCCAGTCAAAGGGGGGTAATGTTGAGAAGTGGATTTGACTGTATGATACCTTTACACTCTGGTGGATCATAAATTAAAGTTGAGATGAGCTTTGAGATTGAACCAAAAAGTTATATGGATGAAAAGTGATTCAATAAAAGTAGTGATAGTTTGGCAAATCAAGCAATTACCACCAGAACCTTGAGATAGACAAAACTTTAAAAAGGAACAAATATGAGATTACCAAGCAGAGGATGCATTCAACTTGGGAAGCCTGAGATAAAGGTTGAGTGAGAGATTGAGAGAGGGGTTATTTTGGGTAATTTTCAGCAGATAAGTCTGCAATTATTAGAAGTTAAATAAAGTGTTGATAGGGTGATCGCTCCATATATTATTTAATGGGTTTTTATTAGAGTCAGAGATTTCCATTTTATTTAGATTTGGTTGCTCAGTGGGTAATACCCTGAGTAAACCAACTCAATGGAATCAATCCATTATGCCAAAAATCTAATAACTGTCATATAGGTATCTGATTTTTACCAACTTTTTTGAAGGCGTGATTCCACTAACAAGCTGGTGACAATCTGTGCAATAGCTATCAGATTAAACTCAAGGACAGGGCAAGTAAGGTGGAATCATTTCAAAATGCATGGGTTTGTCATGCCTGAACCTGTTGATGTGGGATTGCCTTCATAGCAGCAAGGGGTAAGTCAGATGAGCAAAATCAAGTTTGAATTTTATTTGAACAATTTAATTCCTTTCAATATTGACTTACTTAAATTAATGAGACTAAAATAGGCAAATGCTTTCTGGAAAGGTGAGAAGCTGCAACCAACCTGTTGTCTGATGGCATTTGGCCACCACCACCTCCTGACACACACCCATGATCTTTTCCACCAGCTCCTTGGTGGTGAGAAGAGGGGGAAATGGGCCAACCTTCAGGGGTAGGCTGTCACCCACCTATCATCAACAACATGGGCTAGATCGCCTTGGTTGTTAAGGGGTAAGCACCCTTTTTGGCTCCCTTCTTGATTCTTTAGGGATGTTCCTCCCTGTTGAGACGCAGGGGGTGCTCCCAAGGGCTTACTTTATCCTTTTTCTTTTTGGACAGGGAGAGCGCCATCACCAGAAACTTGGGTAAGCAGAAAGTTCTTGTTCACCTTTGGCAATATGATGGCCAGTAGGGTGGCTGCCTTCTGGGGATGACGAGGAGCTCCAGGGTGTGCTACGTGGAAGGCTCCACTAACTAACGTCAATTAACACAATTGCTTACACTTACCCAGCTCTTTTAATAGAAAGGTAACTTATTCTTATGTGACAAAATATTTTACTTAATGGTATGATTTCCGCGATGCAAAATTATGTGACTTCAGACACTTCTGACTCCTTCACCTGAATTGGCTCCAGAATGAAAGTTCTTTACCTTAAAAAGGGACAATTTGGAATCGCGGAAGATTGGATGCTGATTCCAATGAGCGGGAAGGGCCAAAAAAAGGCTAATTACTCTTAATCTTCCTTTACCAAGTGAGGTTTAGAGCATTTGCTCATGAACATATAAGGAATCTTTAATATTTGGGTGCCCATATCCAGTATAATTAGGGACCCACTTTGATTTTGTGGTAAGGGATGCATTTGCAATCTGAGAACCATTTGTAATCACTAATCGCATTGTCAAGTGCTCCCAAAAAAGGAATTGTGTCCAACATATTTGCTGCAAATTGTCAGCTGTAGCAGACACCTTTATGCGGAGGCATGGTCCAATCAGAAATAAGGGTTATACCCCATGGTTTCTTCATAGGAGAAAAGTGGGAGATTAGTGGAGGCTTTATTGTATGCAAAATGTCCAAGGGAAGATCCACGGCCCAAGTATTTTGAGCAGCAGAGGCATAGCACAAAGATACTGCTCTCAGATCTGGTTGCCCATTTCCATCTACCCATTAGACTGGGAGTGGTCTTTGATGGAGAAGCACAGCTTGATCTTCAGGATGGCCAGATTCACAGTCCAAAAACAAGAAGTAAACTTGGGCCCCAGTCACTCACCACCTCTTAAGGAAGTCTCAACAAGGAAAAGACTTGTTTTACGAAGAGCCTAGTCGTTTTCTCTGAGGTGATTGCTGACATACAAGATAAAAGGGTAAACTAAGATAAAACGGTCCATGACCAACATAAGTGAGTTCGACCAATTAGATCTGGGAAGCTCAACAATAAAACACAAGATACTAGGGCCCCCAGGCCTTCTTCCTGCTGCAGGAGATGGAGGAGACTATTCTTACCTGACCTAATAGGTTTTATACGTGCACATCACGCAATTTGTGAACCAAGCCAAGACATTCTTAGAGATAACTGTTCAGTTAGATATCTTCTTTACCAGATCAAGGCACTACTTATCCCCTGGGTGCACCACCACTAGGGGATCATGGCGGGCGGAGTCAACTTCATCATGAAGTTGAGGAGGAACCCAAACCATACTTCTTAACAAGATAATTCCCTCCTTTGGTGAATAATGTGTCCACTTGTGGGCCGTCATTACCAGATGATCAAACAACTCCAGACCCTTCAATCATGATGTCTGTCCAGCCAAAACCTTAGAAGCCAAAGGCACATATGGAGACCAGTCAGCCCCAGGAAATGCGGAATGAGCTGTGGCTAGAATCTGGGCAAGAGGAATTACAGTTTTCAACTCCTGCGCTTTGTCCTATATAGGACTTAAAGAGGGATTCTGACTCAACAGGCCATGGAGAATGTTTAACACCCTTTATTAAATTGTATTTTTATTGAAGATGAACAGATTAATAACATCTAGGCCTGACCATGTGCCAGTTCTTTTGCTTCTGGAAATACATAAGGGCCTGGTGTCCGTCTTGACAACCATTTAATATGTGCACCTAAGAGAAGGTACCAATAGTGAGTTAGGGACCATGCCACTGAAGCAAGCTTTTTAAATATTCCCAGATTTGCTCTGAGGAGGAGAACTTACACAAGAAGTAGGGCACATGGTGCTCCACATTATCATGATCCTGAAGCAGAACATCCCCCACCATGGCAGCAGAGGGAATGCATGTCATGGTAATTGGATGGGAGGGATCTGCATATCTGAGAGCAGGGGGCGCCACAAACACTTCCTTGATAGCTTTTAATGCATGTTGGCAATCCTCTATCCATTAATAGTGACATTCTTCCCTATCAAAGAATGAAGCTCCAACTCCAACTTAGAGACTTCAGAAGAAGTCTTCTTTAAGAAAATAATAGTACCCAAGAAACTACGCAGCTGCTTCTCGTTGGTGGGAGTGGCCATGAAAGAATGGCCTTGAGTTTACAGGTGGAATAGTGTACTCATCCTTCACGATCAGGTTACCAATGAGGGTGTTTTTTTATAGAAAACATCGCACTCCAAAGGCTCCACATAAAGTTCTACCTTCTTTAGCACTTCCCTTACCGCCTCCAGCTCATTCCTGTGCCGTTTGTGAGTGTAATAATGCGCAAGATATATTCAACATATGCCACTTCACAGCCAAAGCAAAGGTCACCTAGAACGTAGTCAATTATGTTATAGAAGGTGGAAGGCGCGTTCTTGAGTCCAAAAGGCATAACACGGAATTGTAATATACCCTTCTAGTACAATTAAACATAAGCCACTCATGGCCCTCTGGAACCCGAATTTATATGAAAACGTTCACAATGTCAAGCTTAGAGAACACCTGATATTGAAAAACATGGCTTATCTTTTTTTACAAGGAAGTAGATAGTTATTGTGCACCATTTATTTCGTAAATGTCCATAGTCTATGCAAGAGCTCAAATTACCATCAGCCCTTTAAGCAAAAAACATGGATGAAAAGTTAAAGAGGTTCTGAAATATCCACCTTTTCTGGATCATGTCATCTAACCAAACCTCCAGTGCCTTATCTTCTTGCTCCATATAGTGGTACTGAAGTCAGTTGATATTATATAAATCCACTTTCAGATGAAAGTTCAGGTCGTACTCAGTGTGACTTTATAGGCAATTGCTTTAACCTTGTTAAAACTGTCATTATACTGCAATAACCCTGAAGAAAAATCGGGTGGAAAATTAGTGAGGAAGGGTGTTGCAGAGGGGGAGCCTACTGCTCTTGTATGGGAGAATATATCAATGAGCGGCAACTTGCCACATGAGTAAGGGTTCATAAAGAAAAGAGGTTGGTCTCCAGGTTAATACTTACTTATTGAAGATGCACCAATATGTCCTGAGAATGATGGGAAACAACAAATATGGCATCACAATAAACTGGTCACAGAAGCCAAAATTTTGCACAGAGTTTGGGACAGTACATCTTTTCTCATAACAAGTCTCAGGGTGAAGAAGCGCCCAACACAGAAGATTTAACATCAAAACATAGATCCAGATTACGAGAAACTTTGAAATTAATAAACAACCCCAGCTTCTCCTGTATCCAAGTGAGCCTCAACAGATACCTTATGGGATCCTAACTGAATCTTAACAGGATATATAAATAGACATGATCTTGTTTTTTGCAACTTTATGGGACACAATGGTGTGGAGGGGGCTTACCTGAATAATCACTTACCTAGCCTCAAGTAAAGGAACCGTTGTTCCAACTTTATAAGCAGCGTTAACTTCTGCCTGTTTTACTGAAGACAACAGAGGCACCAATGGATTCAGATGCATCTGCTCCCTAGTGGAATCAGACTCAACAGAAGTGGTTACACTACCAGAACATACTATGCTAGCTGGAGGGGGAAAATGGAAGAAGGAAAACAACATAACCACTCTTTTGATCTGTCCAAGCTGGTCATGTTGTGGGGGGAAAGATAAGCTGGACATTTTTATGCTTAAATTGGGGGTATAAACCAAAGTTAATCGAGTCATGAAATAATCCTTAACTGTGGCATAGAAGCTTTGATACCAGCCTTGGGGAATTTTTAATAAAATATCATATTAAACAAGGTTGAAAATTGTGTACATATAATAACCATCGCATCACTCCACTCATGAAAGGAGGTGGAGAAGGTCAAGGGTTTTAATAGCTCCATTATGCCCTGAAGATTGCTGATTTATTTAAGACTGTAGTGCCACTCATGATTTAAGTCCTGGGGAACGTCCCCTGGCATTGATTGGGCCATTTTACTGTTCCCAAGTAAGAAGGTACCAAGAGGGTGTCTGTACCCCTCGTTACTCAGGGCAATCTCGCCCACATGGTAGATGAGCGCTGCGTAACAGCTCTTCCATGTCATATCCCTCCCCCAGTGCCCACACTCACCTCAGCAGAACTGTTACAGTTAAACAGGTAAATCTGCGCTAAGATTGCCAAAATGAAATTGATCAGTACAAAATTGAGTGGTAATCAGCCCAATGTTTAGATTTCAAGTGGTCAAAAAAGGATGAAGACTGATTTATTATCCAGAATCACTGAAGGTTTTGATTCAGCTAACACCATGATTGCAAAAAATTAACCCTCTCACAAAATCATTGGGGATGATCCCTGATGGGCATGTAATAGCATCAGGCACCATCAATGAGGGTTTGAAGCTCCCTTATGGTAGATCAGGCGTTGCAGCCAATGCAACGCTTTTGACCAAACGAATGTCCCAGTGACCTGGCATGGGTGGGTTGGGTATCCTAAACCTGTTCACAACAAATTGGGACCACCCCTATGTGGGGTGGCCTTGGGGGATTCCCGCTGCTCATCAGGCCTAATGTTGTCGTGCCAACTGTTGGAAATGTAGCCAAGCCTCATTTTGGATGTTTGAGGTTGAACTGACAGCAACTCGGCCTGCCGCCAAATTCTTCAATGTTGGTTCCCAGTGAACTTATCTGCCCAATTCCCAAACAATTCACTGGTTAGGTCAAAATTGAGGGTCTTAATCCCGGCTTATTCCCACATTAATTGACTACTATTTAATCAGTTGCATCATAATGAGAAAGTTGTTGGTCAAAGTTTCTTGCTTTCCTTTACAATAAAATTTTGCCTCAAGAACTATCAATTTCGATTTTATTGATATCCCTCTAGCCGCATTTCCAATGGCTTTTCTCTGGTGGCCCATCAGTTCATATACCAGATGGGGTCTACCAGTACTCATGGTCACTATTGCCCCACCGTCGTAGATTGGATTCAGCGAGCTAGATACTTCTGGCAATTTAACCCTTTCATTATAAACTTTCTTCAACAATATACTGGTATCTTGTGGCCTTATGTCCAGCATCTTCAAGCAAGGATCCACCCCCTTATCTCCCCAGTCAAATCAGCCCCAAATACCGGTGAATTTGTCAAAACATATCTGTGGTCCCGCCCCCTGCAGCAAGATCTCTAGGGTCTGATGCGGCCTCAATTTGGTTTGTTCTCAGGCTCATATTCACTATTGTCTTACATTAACAATTCATAGTTTTCCAATGCCCAGATCCATACAATGTCATTCAGTTGGCAATGCTTCTGGCATTCTGGCTTGCTTTTTGGGTGCTTATGCATCCTGACTGGCAGGCTGGTCTAAATTTCTTCTGCTGTTTCCATGACACATGATTGGTTTCCCATTCACAGTAACAGACAGGATACCTTCAGTACATCCATCCACGTTATTTGATATAACATGAGTAAGGAGAATGCCAGTACCTGCCAAGTTTCCCAAAATTGGTCCACATAACAAAAATTAGTATTGCAAAATCCATAATCTAATAGTAAATGGAAAAATCAGAGGATTTTAATTTCTGTAAAAATTAAGAAAGGGTAGGAAATAAAATGGAGCGACAGCAGAACCTGTTTGGGACTGCAGCCTTTATAAGCTAGATGGTTTGAAAATAAGAGGAAGGGTGCATTAACGCTATTCATTCAATTGCAGTTGAGTACTGGCTGATTTACAATCTAAGTTGCTACCAATAAAGCTCAAATCCGACCTGACCAGCTGGATCAGTATCAAACTTTACCAACCTTTTTTGGAGGCGTATTTCCGCCTAGAAAGCTTCTGAGAATTTGTGCAACGGCTGATGGGTTGTGCCCAAGGCCAGGGCAGGTAAGGGTGGTCCTATTTGAAATTGTATGGGTACAGCATGCCCAAACCTGTTTAGGGGTGGGCTTACCTTCACTGAAATGAGAGGGTAAGTTGGAAGTGCAATTTTTGAGTCTGAGATTGAATTGAACAATTCAATTACACTTAATTTTAAATTACTTACATAAATGAGATTTGAACTGGACGTGAATGCCTTTTGACAAGGTGGAGAGCTGCAATAAACTGTTGGTAATGGCTTTTGGCCTCCATCACCTCCTTACACAACCCCCTTGATCTTCTCCACCAACTCCTTGGTGGTGAGAAGAGGAGGCAATGGGCTAACCTTCAGGAGGTAGGCTATCACCCACCTCTCATTGACAACATGGGCTAGGTTGCCCTGGTTGGTGAGGGGTGAGCAGCCCTTTTTGGCCCCCTACTAGGTTCATAAGGAAGTTCCTTTATGTTGAGGCACAGGGGTGCTCCCTATGACTTACAAAGACCTTCAGAGTCCCCAATATAAGCATCAAGGTGTGTCTCTTTTGTAGCCATTTTTTGTGGTAAGTATTAATATAATAGGATCTATATCCACAGGTCTCCACGGCAATTGATATATTTTCCTTGCAACTTACCATATAACCAAGTTTAATGTCCTTACCTCCTTCTATCAAACTTGACAAATGCATTCATCTTTTCAAACTAAAAAGGGCTCAAATCCTAGGGCCCTACCTCTTATCCAGATTGCTGACCATGGTCATGTTTTATAAGAGAGACGGTAGCTACTCCTCATTGCTTACAATGCTCCTCCTTTCACCTACTCCCAAGCCTATACCTACCTTAGTTTAAAAAGCTTCAGAGCTTAATATGAAAAATGAAAAAATATGCTTATATATAAAAGCTTTTAGGGAGCTCAGTGCAACAATCACTATTTCCTACCCCAAACAGGTAGACTAATCTGAAGCCACATTATTAGAAAAATTGTCACCTGGGAAACCCCAGGTGAAATTGATCTATCTAACAGGCCAATATTGAGCGAAAATCGAATAAAAAAGTCAGAAACAGTATTTAATCCCATTGTAAAAATCCAAAAATTATTAAGACAGTTTCAGAGAATTAATTTTTACACAAAAAGGTTTGATAACAGCGCTGGAGTGTGGTTAGTATTGCCACTATATAAAATAGATAAAAATACAAATTAACCTTATTTATCTTAAATTGAGTTCAACACTGGTAAAGTGGTATTTAAGAATAATGGCTATTTCCATACTATCAAAAGTAGGTTTAGTCACTTCCTTCTCCCTATCACAGCATAAAACCCAGTATATTGCTAATGGTAGAATGTTGGTAAATATACTTTGCATATTTTTATACCAGAGTTTTATCCTAAAGTTTTGTTTTTTAAACAAAAATACCAATTATTTTATGCTAAAAAATATGACTATGGAAAAGGACCACCTAAAAGCACAAATAGAAAATGAGTTATGGTGGACCCTTGACTTTTGCAAAGAGTAACAATCCAAACAATATTTGAAATACCTCACCCCCACTTTCATCATTGGAAGGAACCCACTACTCCTCCATTACCTCTTATTAGTTGTCAATTATAGGTAGAGCATCGCCTTTCAGTCTTCAGCTGCTGTTATGGGTGTTCAGGAGCCCTTATCTACAGCCCAGATTCCTCTTGGCTCTCTTGAGTCTAATATTAAAATCACCATTTAAACAAAAATTGTGAGACTGATTACAATATAATAGGGTCAGTCAATTAAGAAAATTTGTGCCACTTAAAGGCCTTCTATACCTCCTATCATAAAATTGAAGGATCTAATTTAGCTCATATGTAATTCTTTAGCTCTGGGAAATCAATCCCTTACATCAATATCTCAAATGAACTTTTAGGTATGGTCACAATCCCTATAGACCCTAAAAATCCAGCAATACCCCTTATCAAATCTCTCTGGTACACAAAGTTGAATAACAGCGCAGGGTATACCTAGTTTATGAGGATCTTTCAGACTTACGCCCCTTAAAGAACCCATAAAAACCCTGAATCCGTTCATCTGTTATATGCTTGGGCAGCAGTTATGCCCACCCAGTTCATAAACAGATATACTAGGGTATGGAAGAGTCCTAAGAAAAGTATTAGATCCTAATATGTTCCTTCAAATAGTTTAAGATGTTTTAACCTATGATATTTTCTTGTCTCCCATTCATATTACATCAGGGCAGAGCAAGGTAACAGAAAAGTTTCTGATGGACAATGGAGCCACAGGGAAATTGTATTGACCTGCAGGTTGTGCAAGTATTGAATCTTAAAGTTTCTACTGGTTTACCTGTCATGAGGCATCTAGTATACCCATGCTTGCTCTTTATCTGCGCAAACCACTGTACTTTACTTCCCATGAGTATAATTCTTTGCTAATTACAGTAATATCAAGAACACTAACCCCAGTGATTATAAAGTTAGAATGGTGGCGCCGCCAGTTAGTAAGTATTGACTTAGAGCAAAAAACATGAGAGCCTTTACCTCTAGTTCTCTTTTGATTAAAATCTCCTCCCCCCAATTGGCAACAGGAAATGTCATGAAAGCAACATTGAAATACTTTTTTTATATTTTATTCATGAGTTACTTACTTGCCACTTATTATAACCCTTTAAGTTGGTTTCTATGTGGAAGGTGCAAACTAGCTTCCAAGTTAACCAGAACTTTTTTTCGAGTTTTTAGCTTACAGTTGATCTCATCAAGAGCAACTACACCTTTTGCAATTTGTGTTCCAACTAGAGAGATTGCACAAATATAATTGGATCTCAAATATGTAGAACTGTATGAAGACAGTATACCTAAAAATAAAAGCGTTGCTTTCTAAAAAATAAGCTTTTATTAAATAGATCTCTTTCGCAGTAGTATTGTGTGTACTTCCATTGGTGATTGATATGGTTAAAAGGGATTCTTCGTTACTTAAGAACAAACTGATACCAGTTGTGAAATGCTGCGTTCTTCCTTATTCTAGTGCAAGGCCACCCAATTTATACCCTGGCCTCTGGCTAGCCAGCTCTGCTTTCTGCTCATAAAACCTTCTTAAGTTTCCTTCTTATGTTCCTCTAAATCCTGTGGATAAATGCGTCTGAAACTTGACAGTCATCTTTTCGATGTTGATCACATCTTGTTGTTGTCTGTTCAACAATGGTAACATCTTAGGGATTAGTTGTTCAATGTCAGTAGCATTTTTAGGCTTTAGATTTACATAATTATTTGAGACAGATTCAGTGGGATGATTTAAAAAAGTTCAACTGATGGAAACAGAACTGGTTTAGGTAACTGGACTTTCTATTGACAGGTGTATAGTAAATGATTTACAAGAAATTTATAATCATATTGGTGAATTTGCATGCTTCTACAGGCGGAATAAGATGATAGCAAAATATCTGGTAGCAGTTTGATAATAATGTTCTTCTGTACTCAGATATTTAGGATGAGATATGGAGAATTAATAGATGCTTGGGTTTGGGGCAAATAATGTTAATGAGATATATGATGGTGGGCCAATGGCAATTAACCTGTGGCAACATCAATAATTGGGATTAGGGTAAAAGTGAGGTCTATAAGGCGTTAGGGGTATTACGGCTGGAGTCTGAATCCTATGTTTGGTCAAAATTCAGATTCCAACAACCTTTATCCTTACACGACTGTGGAAGACCAGGCATTTGATACCTGGATTGACAATATGGTAAAAAGTGCTTTTGATCAAGGCTACTCTCATGTGTCATCTCCAGTAGTTTTTCCACAGAAATCAATGTCGTCTTGAGACTTTGTGTGGATAACATACACCTGGATATTGAATGGACCCAAATATCTATCCCCTACCACTTAAGGTTGCAATCTCATAGGCTACTTTCAAATACAAACTTTTTCAAACATGGTTCTGCTTTCCACCAAGTTTAGGTCAAGTAAGGTCTAGTTTGGCTGACAGTAATTTACACCCAGTTTGGAATTTTCCAGTTCAAGTTTATTCTGTTTGGTTTTTTATCATGCCAGCTGTCTTTTAGTGCTGCATTGATGATGCCCTGGTGGATCTCAGGTTCCTTCTTCGCAATAGCATATAAGTACTACATACTAATTCAATTACATAATGCTGAATGACATGGTAAGGATTTGGTGGCTTTAATGAAAGCACTTTAAAAAGCTGTTCATGTAGAAAACTATCAAAATGTGAGCTTTATTAATTTAGAATTCAGTTCCTGGGTAATCTGATACTAAAAGTATGGTCATGATCCTGTACCTTCCACGCTAGGTGCTATTCACTCATGGCCCACACTAGTGATGTAGAGTCAACTTCGCAATTACCTAAAATCAGTCACTATTATTATGAAGCTCCTAACCAGCCATTTCAGAGCTGGCTTCCCTTATGCCAACTTCTGGGTAAAAACCCCTCTTTATTTAGACTCCCAAGTGCCAACGTGCTTTTTAGGCAATGGAGAAATTTTCACATCCCCTGTCCTTTGTCATACCAACATATAAGCCCTTTATTGTGTCTTTTGACGCTTCTGTCGCTGCGGTTTGCCATCCTTAAGGAAAAACATGATGTACTGTAATATACTGTGGCTTACTTTTCTAAAAAGTTTAGTGTCATGGGGCATGCATGAGATATTGTAATAAGGATCTGGAAGCCATATCTTGGTCATTAATTCACTGGAGGTACCTTTTACAGAGTTCCAAACATACTTATTTGTGCACACAGATCATAAGTCATCTACTAAAGTAAACTCTATAACTGATTCAAAGGTGAAACAGAACTCATAGAATTCTCCTCTATTTTAACTTCAAGTAAGGATTTGTCAAGGGTTAAACCCAAATTTTTCATTATTTTGAGTCACAATCAGCATATAGGCCCTGACCTCAGTGAAGAATCTGAGTTAGTCGCAGTAATTACTTCTAAGAAATTTGTGATCCCGCCACCAGTCATTACCCTAGTCACTCCCTCTCCACTGTGCCTTAAAACCAAAAATCAAAGTGGCGAAAATTTAACCAGATTATGCTTTTCCAATTTGTTTGGATACCAGTAAATTAGTTGGGGGTCATCCCCAATATAGCTTGTTAATATTGATGATCTTAGTCTTATGAGGAAGGGAGCTCTGAGTTAATATTTATGACTAATTTGATGATTAAGGCTTTCTTTATTTTGTCAGTAATGATCACCAACAGTTTACCAGCTTGAGGGCAGGATCACCTAGCTGGAATATTGAGTTAAAGGAAGTTCTGACCAATGGCATGCCAAAACTGTAGCTCGTTAAATGCAAAGTTATTCTCTGGCAACAAATGCTGACAATTCTAATAGTAGGGCACTAGGGTTCCAGAATATTATATATGTATGCAACTTTTCCCTGATAAATTATCTTGTTCTCAGTATACTAGATTTCACTAGTAATTGGGTTTTGTTTTGTAGGATGGAAGTGCCTAACTACTAAGTGAACTATGGTCAAGTGTTAACTGAACCCTTATTGGCTCAGATTCATATTCCCTTTCATCATACAGGAAAGTTGTATTAAATTAAGAAATAAACCCTCGTGAACTTATGCAGTGACCACTTTGCAACACAAAGTTACCGCTCTCCTGCTGTTCCTGCCACTGTTAGTGCCTGTTAGTAAAGAAAGTTCATGTTTACCTTTCTTTTATCCTCCTGAAGTTAAAGGTTTAGTCCTTGATGCTTTTTTTAGCTTCTTAGATTTCTATCCTGAAGGCATTAGATTCCAAACTAAGATTATTTCTGGAAAAGCCCCACTGGATGTTATTACTAAAAGTATAGGGTAATATATTTCTGAAATCAAGTCTAGGTTCTCTCTGGCTTGCATTTTCGCGTCATGAGGGAAAATCACACTCTACCTACTAAGTCACAATTTATGATTTGCCTGGATCAAAGCATTGCCTTAGTATTTTGCAAAAAAAGCCAAGTTGGAAATTTACCCTGATGTTATCTAATATGATTAAAACTAATTGCCCTAAATCTCTGATAAACTCAATAGCAATTATCACCATTTGTAAACAATATTTAAAGGTTTAAAAATCAAAATTAAACCATTGCAGGCAATATATTTGCATGAGAATAACGCGATCAAATCTGCAAATTCATTAGTTAATTAAAATTAAATCTGGAAATCGACCCCAAAACTATTGACCCACATACCACAGCTCTGATTGAAGGGCCGTTAGCTGCAGGTATCTCGAAGCTTTCAGAGAAAACTGTGGCAACTGATAAGGATAAATTGACAGCCGTCTAACTAGTAAACTTCCAGAATAATCTAACAAGAGCTTTAAAATACTGGTATAAGGTATATAAGTAATTTTTTCCATCTACTATAAAAACCGCGGGGTTTATACTGGTACCTAGATTCA
The DNA here is from genome assembly GCA_022478985.1 of Massospora cicadina. Lineage (NCBI taxonomy): Eukaryota > Fungi > Entomophthoromycota > Entomophthoromycetes > Entomophthorales > Entomophthoraceae > Massospora > Massospora cicadina. Next base: position 55,386 of record JAKSZP010010538.1, on the reverse strand, counting down.
CTTAACTGGTGGTTCTAATATATATAGACTTTCTGATTTTATGACACCAACTAGTTTAGTCAGGTCTTGAATCTTGAGTAACTTAGACCTTACTCTGTCAAATAATGATGATATAGTAACTTCCCTCACTCTAGAAATTATTAATAATATAAGTGATTTTGGCCTCACTCTGGTTTTTGACGCGTAAAAAGTGAGCAACTATTCAACAACTTCAACTAGGATAAATACATTATACATATGATAATATCAAAGTTTATGCGATTTTAAGGTGTAGTTTATTAAGAAAATTAAGGAACATATATAGGTGAGAGTATTAAGGACATGTGTTATGGTAATTGTGGTTATCACAATTGTCTCAGCATTGTTGGCTGATAAAATATATTTTGGTTTGATTTCAGGAATACCCCAGCTGTTCTTATAAATTATAGCATGATTAAAAGCCATTAAAATCAGCCATCACATCAGCTACTACTACTGATCAATTTCCCATGAGAGATTGCCTGTTCCGATAGAATTTATTTTTTAGTACTAGATAATCTGATAGAATTTACTTATCAACATATTGTTGGCAACAATCCCCAGTAAAATGCAATTGCAACTATCATCAGATATGGATCCTTTGTAAATAATGGTTAACCATTCAATCAGTTATTATTGCCAATTAGACAACTGTAAAGAAACTGTCATCTCAAAGCTTAATTTATAAGCTAAGTTAAATAAATGAACCAAAATTAGATAAATTAAACCTAGTTAATCCCAAGCTGGATGATGTGATCATTTAAAATTCTGCACCTACAATATCCAGTTTGTTACCCTAAAAGCTTCTAATAAAACATAATTGTTTAATTTCTCTGGCAAATCTTGGATTTTTACTTCTAGTTATATACCCAACTGCCGCGGCCTCCAAAGCCACGAAATCTTCTTTCATCCTAGATATCTGACAACTGGCGTTTCTCCTGATCTGAAGGTCTGTCCCTTGTCAACAAATAATCTATTTCCAAGGGAATTATGTGCAATTACGTCAGTATATGGTTCTTGGTACAGGTGTAACTTGGGCGGTGGCGTGCCTACCCAACAGTATTGCTTGCACCTTATGGTGGAGAACCATAAAACTATGAGGCATCTTGGCATAATGAAGTAAGTCAAACTGAAAAAGCTTAAGTATGACTAGTAAGGACTCGAAAAATGACACTCTTGCTTGGATAGAGGGCTGCCTGATTTTTGCGCATTTAAAATCTGATAGTACAGGCCATAATAGTCTCCTTCACCCCCTTCATTAAGATGCAGTCCCTTGGGCCCAATCTCAATGTGCTTCATTGTGAATTTATCAGTGTCTTGGAGCTGCAACATGATCATAGTGGTGGTAAATTGTTTAAATAAGTATTCTATAACTTATTCTTGTTTGACAACAAATATGGCCAAAGTCATGGCACGGATATATGTATGACATGTACTCTTACTTTTGGAGTGTCTCAGGAGGTGATTAGTGACAGAAGGCTTCGATTTACCTCAATATCATGTTAGTCTTTGTGCAACTTACTGGATATCAGGTCATGAAAATTATCAGCATATCATCCTCTTTATGACGACTAACCTGATATAAAAAACCAATTTTTAGCAGTAACTCTGCTGTTATGCTAAATATTCTTGAAACCTGTGAGCAGCTGACCTCTTTTTGGTCCAATTTTCTTATGTTAATTATATTCACTCTTCAACAGGGGTATTGCTAATGTACACTAACTTGGGGGTACAACCTCACCTTCATCATTGGCCACATATATGTTTTGAATACTTAGCAGACGAAAAGTTTGCTGCTCATATCAGGGAAGTTTATCAACAGGTCAGGCACCAGTTGAAAAAAATAACTACTAATTCCAAGTTTTTGCTGACAAAAAGTGTTGTGCAGCCCCTGATAAGTAGTTAGGTGACTAAGTAATGGTGGACACCAAGGCCCTTCACCATATGGTCCCATTATATAATTTTTCTTGTAAAGGAGCCGGACCAATCCCTTTCAGTCAAGTTTTGGTTGATGGATCATTCCACGTGAATTTGCCAGCACTGTAAGATTCAAAATTCTTTTCACGCTTCCTTCTTATTTCTTTTTTAAATAGCAGAAGTTTGAGGAGGTTGATCCCATCATGGTTTAGGGTGCATCAGAACTTAAAGTAGAGTTGTTATTTAACTTACGTAAATTTAAACGCGGTTTGCATATTCAAATATGTGGATAGGGTATCTATCTTATGAGAGCAGTTTGGTTCCCTTCCATAATTGTGCAACCTCTAATGAGTTGATTGCGAAGTTCCACAAGGCTATTAATAAGGCAACATATTTTTTAATCAAAACAGCAACCATTGAAACAATTAAGTTGCCAACTCCCCACAATAATTCCGCTTCACTAAAAGTCCCTGAAGGGGATAGATCTATCCTTTTATAAAGAGTAATGTAAGGTCCATGTCTCCTGGTATCAATCTGTATTGGGTCATTATCTTTTCAGTACTAAAAGGGCTCAATACTAGAGCCCTGCCTCTTACCCAGATTGCTAACCTAGGGTATAACCTAGACAAAAAATGGATAGCTGCTTCTCATTCTTGCTTACCATGCTCCTCACTCACCCTACTCCTATAACCAACCCTACCCTGGTTCCTTAATCTGAAAATTATTATATGGATAAAATCAGACAACTTTGTTTATGTTTATAGGAGATGCTAGAAAGCTCAGTGTAACAGTCACTACTTCCTATCCTAAACATGTGGCTAATCAGGAGCCAACTTAGTTAGAAATAATCAACACATGGGCAACCTCAGGTGAAGCTAATTTTTACAGACCAAAATTAAGCAAAATTTCACATAGAAAGGTCAGAAACAGGAATAAATCCTGTCATCTTATTTAAGAAAAAGTGTAAAAATTATAACATATCAACCTTGCCCAAATGGTTTGAGAATAGCGCAGGACTCTCAGTTGGCACTGCCAGTGTGCTAGATTAATCATAAACAGTTATTAAACCTTATTGAATTGAAAAAGTGGCGTACAAAAGAATAATCCTGGGATTCCAGAATAATGGTTACTTTCATAATATCAAACTAGGTTTATTCACCTCCCCTCACTGGTACAACATATAACCCAGCACTCCGCTAATGGTAGGGTGTTGGGTTATTCGAATTCACTCATTTTCTTATATTAAAAACTTAACTTTGAGTTGTTTTTATTATTCTTACAAACAAAAATGAAATTTAGTTGCTAAAAAACATGACTATGGAAAAAGCCAACTAATAGTTCTGATTTTAGGGAGAGACTATGGTAGAACCTTCTATTAAATTGTTAAGAGTAGCAATCCAGACTATATTGAGAACACCTCACCCCTCACTTCCATCATTGCACGGAACCTATAACCCCTCCCTCGCTTCTCAAAAGTTGAATTTTAAAAAATAGAGAGTCTTTTAGCAGTCTTCAGCTTCTGTTATGGGTGTTTATACACCTACACCTACAACCCCAGTTTTCTCTTGACTTACTTAAGTCCTAACATAAGTGGATTGAGGCAATCTATTCCCTGTCACCGCTAAAAAGCTATGGCTTTGTTTCTTTTACGCTCTCATTTCATAAAACATGGATGCCTGAGGGTTGTACTCTCTGATGGTGGGATATATTTCACGTCACAAGTAAAGCAAGAGCTATCTAATTGTTTGGTACCTGCCAACATTTCACTGCTCCATACAATTATTCACTAATGGGTAAGTGGAACAAGGAGATACTACCATTGTAACTATCCTTAGCAAGATGGCTGCCACTGAACCCTATGCAATAAAATTTTTTATCTGACCTCCGCCTTATTGGCCTATTGATTAGTCTATTACCATGAAGCCAATATGTCCTCATTCCAGGACCTCTACAGGAGAATACTGCGTTCACCTATCATTGTCCAGCTACAGCTAAAATACTTATTTCCAAAAACGTTGATTTGACCATGAGGGCACTAGCTGACGAAATATTTAAATTAAAAGCGCTTGCCACCAAAAAATTATTATGATTACTACAAAAAGACTACATTTCCAACCCCATCATCTGTCCCTAGCGACCTTAGATGTTAAAATATTCTGCCTTGTTTTACCACCATTGCCTTAGTGGACCAACTAACAGACTTGAAAACTTTTGGTGGGCTCATATTGCGTCCTATTTAAGGTGAGGTCCGATTATTACATTACAGATGCTATCCAGGGTGTTGGATAATTGCTAACTATATTTCTGGCTTGTGAATATAAGTCATAATACAATCCTAACTTCTTTATTAAATTTTACCCTAACTTGGGTTGCATTGTTTTTGACTCTATAACTTCTCATTCAACCCATATTTAGACATATCAATTTCCTACTATAATCGCCTTTACAATAGTTGACTTTCCTCATCGTGAGAGATCTAATAAATCTTGAACTTGATGATTCAACTTTTAATATTATTTGTCTATTTTATATAAACAGATCGCTTCTATTGTCAAACTTAATGTTATTTGGTTAGATCTTTAGCTTAGCTTTATATACGAGAAATTAGGAGCTTACTGCGTAGTTAATCTATACAGTAAGCTAAGAGTTGCATTGATCCAATTATAAGCTATGAACATAGCATTTAAAGGGACCTCGCACTACACAAGTGGTGCACACTATAAGGGTTTGTAGTACAAAGAGTAAAAAATTAGACCTCACAATTGACCTGATTCAAGCAGGGGGAGATGGGATAATAACCAATTAGTCATCTTCTAAATCATCCTCATACTCTTAATTGAATGCCACTAAAGGAGGTTAAATTCCAAAATTTCTACCGCTTGAGAGCTTTGAGTATTATATGATCATTGTAGAGCAGCTGAGACAGGTTGGATACATGTTACTTTAGGGATCTCAGCTCTTTGGCCATGAGCAATCTAATCTAGTAGCAAACTTACTTCATCAACAGCTGAATCAAGAGCAGCTAATTCAGCAAAATGAAAATTTAGATCCTTTCCCAGTCAAGTACAACAATAAGCTAACAGTTTATCCAAGATTATGCAATATATTTTTGGGTATCTACAACAATTATATAATATTCCCAAATGACCATTTTCCACCAGCACTTCCTGATCTTGAAAGTGTTCCACAAAATTATCAAAAAGTGGAAACATTGAAGGACTTGAATAGGCAGCTAAAAACAGTTTCTAGGATCTTTGCCAAGTGGTTAGTAACAGCCATAACCTTAGTGTATAGCTTTAACAAAAAAGGACAACTTATTGATCAGTTGCCCTGGAACATTTTAGCCATAGGGTTATAAGCCATTGACAACCTAGGAGTCACCAATGAATGGATTTAATGGATGAAATTATTCAGAGAAGAAGTTGAACATAACTATGTTACTTTGGGGATGTTATTCAATAGGCTGATGCAGTAAAGGAACGCAAACAATTTACCCAGCATGAAATGGAGGTGGTTGTGCAGCATTTGGGAAGCAAGTTTGAGATTAACAAAGGCCTTATTTCTGAATTGCGAAATAGCAGAAACCAATAAGTAGCAATGGAGTGGGATTTTAGGGCTGAGAGGATTAGTTTGGATTCTCCAAAAGTATAGCATAGATATACTCCATTCAAACAATGGTCTATATCTTCAAGTATGCAAACTATGTAACACAAAACTTTCCACAAAAATTAGATGAGTTTTGTGCCAGTGTGCATAAAATGCGGAGAGATCCCACAGAATTGTGACAATTAAGTAGCAATGTTTCCTGGGGGCAGGAGGATTGAAATACTTGGTAACAGAGAATCAAAGCAATTTATATGACATAAGATGTTGGTTTCCTCGTCAAACAATGCCCCTTACTCAACTGAAGCTATTTTGAGAAAAACCTTTGTAAGATGAGTCTACCCAAGATACAATATATCAACATATTTATTCAGTACAAACTTCGTTGTTTGCTAGTCCCCCCTCTGTGAAGAAGACAACCCTTGAACATATATAACACCATGCTAATAGGCTGGGTCCTCAGGCTAGTGCTGCACCAGTGATGTACAGATTGGGAAGATTCTGTTCAGTATTTCAACGATTAATCCAGTTAAGCTTCCTAAATTTGACAAGCATGTGAATGTTCAATCATTAATGAAAATTTTTAAGATAACCATGCACAGGGATGACAACCTTTTTAATGCCACTACCATGAAAAAATTTCTAGATGACCAAAGTTACAATTTGATCATTCTCTACTTACCTGAAGACCATAGTCCTTTGTTGTTGTGAAAAGTGCAGTTCTATGAGAGTTTGTAAGTCCTAAACACATGGCCTCAGTTAAAATCTGGGGCTTGGTTGGTTGCTCGCTTCTGGCCCTAGATTTCAACTGCACAAATTTGTGGATACTTGCGTTGATTAATAATATGAACTGGGCAATAATAGTATGAAGACTGTTATTCTAGTTAGTTGCTCAAAAGCCACGTTGAGTGAAAAGTCCAACGCTAAACTGGTGCTTCTTCCTCTTGAAAGATATTCTGGTACCGGTTAAGAACACTTTCCCTATTCTGTTTTCGCAGAGCCAAGTGGAGACTTAATAAACAAACCTAAGGATATCATATCCTTGCACTCTTATCCCAAGAGTAATGTTATACAGCCAATGTAAAACAATAAAGTTATTTATAAGTTTTAATCTGCTTTTATTAGGGAATAATTTGGGGTTTTTATAGCTAGAATCAGCACACAACTTTTCAGCTGTCTGCTGGGTATTATTTGTGCTCCTATACTGGTTTGACCTTCAAGCGTTAGGCACTGAATCTCATCAGGTACCGTTGCCTTGAGTTTCTTAGGCAGCGTAATCCTTTGGTATTTGGTGACCAAACAATTGTTATTAGGGACTCAAAACCAATTGTTTTGGCTGATGCTGATTCTACTCTTTCTCCAGCGTTTGAACGCTTTTGTAGTTTTTGATGACTCCAATTCATTCCGCTCTGAACATTTCCCTACAATTTGACTATTGGGTTGAAATTCCCATATCAAATTATTGCTTTTTTTTATTGGGAATGATTTCTGAAAATAACTTCATCAGTCAGTTACCTCACATATCATTGGGGATGATAATCAACAATATCCCATCAATCAGCCACTGTTGCTAATCCTTTATGATTATAACTGAATTGTCAAATCTAGCAATCAGTTAAAAAGGTTGTATTGTGTGGTCATCTAGAATTCTAACATTTCCCCCTCTTGACTAGATTATCCTATGGAAGATAGAGCCATTGGGGATGGAAGACGCCTTAGCTTGAGCTTATATTTGGTTTTCATATCCCTATATCCTCAGCGGAGGGCAGCTCTGTCCGCACTCAAAGCCCATATGCTCTGCTCAGTTTGATGACTTCTTATCCTTATTGCTACCTGTTATCACCTCTTTTTTTAGTACTAGATGGTCCTGTTGTCACCTCTTCTCGAGCATGATTACCATGACATCATGCCATGCCAGTCTCATCTTCGCATTTTTTGCTAAAAGATCAACTGGTCCACCTATACAAACCCCAGTACAGGTTTCATTGGCACCTTGCCACCTGTAAAAACCCCAGGACGGGTTTCAACCTCTTGTTGATAGGGACAATTCTGGCAGATTTAGTTACAGTCCATCCTGATCCTGACAAATGCTCAGGGCTTATGCCCATTATTTTATCCCTTCCTCCACGCTCAGTAGGTGGTATATATTGCCAGATGCATCACTGCTCAAATTTAAATCAGGTTTTTAATATTTTTTACTTTTTATATTTTTATACATCTTTTTAACTTTTTATTTTTTATCTTTTTTTTCATATCTATATTTTTTCTTAAGCCCAATAATTTAAGTTTTTGTGTGGACCTATTGACTATTTGACCATCTTCAATATTCCTTATCATATAGGCATCATTTGCCAACTTGATAACTTTGAACAGTCTCATCCATAGGGTGCCCAATTTATTTTTCCTCCTGAACCTATGGGTATCGCAATAGGCTACCCTATTGCCCACTTGGTATTTTAACAGCATAGTCATTCTGGTCGTCCATTTTCTTCACGTTGCTTCTTCTTTTCATTGTTGCTTTGAATGCCTGAGATTTTAATCCAATCAGGATATTGGCCAGTCAGGATAGATATTGTTTGGCACTCATCCCCAAAGATGGCTCTACTGCTGAATACAATATTGGCAGTGATGCAGCTTTCCGCCCATAAAAATTTGAACTGTGTTTTCTCAGTCACTGGCGCATTGCATAAACCTTGGGGCATTCTGGTCAGCTGGTATAGTCCTTGTGCAGTAAGTATTGCACATATTTCATGATTTTCTTTTTGGCAAATTAATTTTGCCAATAGCCTGAAATCAGATCCATAGCCAAAAAGTATTTTGCTCCCCCAGGCAATCAAGCACATCATCTATTTGAGGCAGCGGATAGGAGTCTTTTTAGTGTTCTTCTTTAGTTGGTGATAGTTGATCACTGCTTGATTTGATCAAATTTTTCGGCATTATTTTTTAACTCAAACGTTTGATTAATTTAAGATCAACCAACTTCACCCACTATTCTCTGGATAATCACCTTTCATTTCTGATCTCATCTAACACCTCAGGACTTCTCATGGCGTACCCAGTTGCAACCCAAGCTGATCCTGCTGATGACTTTATTACATTTAGATATCTGGTGGAACAGGTTCTCTTGCAGTGCTAAATAGTTTCACATTTAGACTGCAAGGCCTTTTCCCGAATTTTGGGCAGTTTCATCCTCCTCTCGAGGAATCACAACATTCATAATTTGTCATGATTTCTTCTCCCAATTTTGGGCATCAAATTGTCACATCGCTCCATTTATAATAATGGTTAGTTTAATTATTCTTACACTTGGATCTATTGGAGTTTTTCCCCATTACAACTTGATTCTGCTGAATAACAATTTTTCACCGTTTTGGGAGGTTTTTCTTCTAATTACACCAAAGTTTGATCTTCCTCAATTGCAATTTCATATTGAAAGTGATTGGGCGCATCAAAAGTTGCTCCCAACATCTTCATATGGATCACCATCTGTGAGATCGTTATTTTGCAACTTATGCTGCTGCCATAATTCAATGTAATTTTTGTAGGAAAAGTGCCGCCTGCATGGCTATGTGTGCATCAAAGTCATTTAGCACTTTTGCCCTTGCCAAGTTCTGGGCTTCTTGGTAAGTTTGGTCAGCAAAACTATCCAAGATCTCATCTTTGCAGAATCATAAACCTATGAACTCTTGTTTGCAATTTGCCATCTGTAAAAAATTACCGGAGGTTTTTATTGGCAAACAACCCTATTAATCTTTTTACTGCACAGGTTTGGTTTTCTTGTGCACTTCATCTGTGTTGTATAGTATAGTAGATTATTGGTAAATAATATATCAATGACTATTATCCATAGTTGAGTATGAATTCTTATATCTCAGCCCAACGCTCGGCCAGTATTCCCAATTAAATACTTAAGATGTTGTGATCTTAGGAATTTGTTCCCTTGTTCTGTCCAATCAAATCTTTGCTGAGATTCCCTGGTGACAGTCTCTTCAGTCCAACACACAGTCAGCAGCAATCCCCAATTGTATCTCCTTCTTCTCTAGATTCTGCTCAGATCTTTACGCTTTTCACTAAGAGTCTCTTTTTTAGTACTAGATGGTCCCATTTCACTAAGTGTCACCCAGTTATCGCACACTGCAATTATATCCTTGAGAAGAATAATTGAAAGCTGATGATAATTTACTACTTAAATATCTACCAGATGAACAACTTAAAACTATATATATCTGTAATATGATCTAATTATCTGTTTTTTATCTTCTGGCTTCCTGCCTTACAAGGATCATGGTCCACCTGCTGATTAAATCCTTATCACCTGTATCAACCCCAGGATGGGTGAAACCAAATGGAAAATCTATCTGATCTTTAACTTTTCAAAAATCTGTTTTTTATTATAAGTGAATTATAGGGAATTATTAGTGGGGATTCAGTTGTCTAACCCTTGGTTGACACCTCTTTGATGAAACAGCAGCCGTTGCCATTAAATCACCCATCCTCATCTTGCAGTGATGATCTTCCTCATCCTGGCTAGGATTCTGTCATTGGACATCCTTGAGACCTAAATGGAAAGAGTCAGAAAATGTGTCCCTAACGTTTTCCTCTCAATCCAAGTGAACCAACCATATTTAGCTAGCGACCTCCTTAGGTAATGAGACTTATTACCAATTAAGACAGGTCACGCACCAACTGAACGATTCTCTAGTTACAGGAGGCATCACTTGCCTCACAACTTGCTATTCATTCCCAATCAGTTGGTGATGAAACCCAACCAATCCCAATTGGTACATCTGCTATTTAATCACTATCAGATGCTCCTATTTCATCAGCAACTCCTCCCAATGAGATCTTAAGTATTTATCTGAATTAATCCCCAATGGATACAACCAGGCGAATATTCCAAAATCCCTCAAACGTAGTTACTCCAAGACTTGGGCCAACTGATTTCCAATTCACTTTGCCTTAGGGAATTGACCCCAAGCGATTCCTGGTAATCTAGTAGGATGGGAATAAGGGCAAAAATCCCAACACATCCCCCTCTTGCCTAGATTTCCAGTGAGAAAAGGACCAGTGCATGAGAACACTGCTTCAGACAATTGGTCAAATACTTCATTGGCCTAAGCGGAGTACATTCATCAATACTCAACTCTGCTTGGGATGACCTTTGGCATGCGGCACTCTTCCTCTTCCTCCTCGCTACCACCTTATCAGAGTATGGTCTCCACAATCTACTGTCATGCTGGGCTGATCGATTTTCTCATGATGATATTAGTTCAGGATCTGGTTTTCCCCTGTCAGGGCACATGACCCATTGTCATATTCAGGATTCTTGGTCCGGTGTCCTTGATTTCCTGATTTTCTCCTCATCCTGGACAGGAGACTCTTGCCGTCAATGTTTGTTTCATGGCTTAATTAAGAATATACTTATTTTTATTCGCCCTTGTTATTTCTCTCATAACCTCTTGGCTCAAGTCATTTCTAATTCTTCTCTTGGAGAGCTTATCTCATTAATTTTGAGATTAATTTCTCCAAAATTGGAGCTTAATGGATTGTAGAGTGCATAATGTCAACTTCCATATAAGTTTGACATCCCCCTCTTGTCCAGCTCATATGTCAAATTCTGAGTCATGATACCAGCGACTTCTGAATATTTTGTCTGATCAAGACCTCCGGCTCTTCCAGCAGATGAGTCAGGATGCATGGCGGAACCTCTTCTATGGTCTTCCAGGACTCATACGCCTAGTCTAGCGCCAGCGGCTAGTCCTTCCATCAAATTACCAAAAACGGTAACTAATCCAATCAAAACCAGGCTTTCAATTGTTTTGAACAACTCTTGGCCAATTCTTCCTCTGCTGTCAATTCCAGAGTTGGATTTTGAAGCTCTCCTGGATTCAGCTCCTTTCACTGATGCACCAACCATCGTTGTAGATGCTCTGGAGATTATGCCGTTTGATCTTGATCTCTTGTATCTTACCAGGTCATACCTGCTTCCTGAGTTCCTCTTCCAACTCAGACAATATTAGAAACCCTCTGTTCTGGCTACTGATCTCACCATTATAACAGTATTCATTTTTAGCTCCCCTATGCTGAACTTTGGGCCCAAGTCACTGAGGCTTTGTCCCAAACGCTGAATCCTTCTAATCTTGATAACATCCTGGATTGGGATAACACCACTTATGCTCTTCACTTTTCTGGCCAAATTCTTCAAAGTTGGTTTATGAAGCTTCCAGCCTCGCCAGGGTTTCACCGCTCATTCATCTTCAGCTTTCAGGAAGCTCTAGTCATTGCTTGCAGAATGCCATTCACTCCCTGCACAACTATCTCCTCGCCAGCACTTCCCATTGGTATCTTCTGCTGATGACTTTAGTAGGGGGCATGATTTGGCAACCCCTATCAAGCATCCCTTGTTCACTGCTGGCCCATATGTCCGGTGTTCTTGATGAAGCCCATCATCAGGCGCCTAAGACCAATCTTCCAGATCTGGTACCATATTGGGATTACTTGGAGTTATTCACCAATTGCCTCTTCTTATACTGTTGCTTTCCTCCCCGCTCCTGGGTTTTGCGATTGGCTTCATCTGACATCTCAATCTCCTTTCCCCAAGTCACTTTCTCGCAAGGCTCTGCATCCACTCAAAGAATGTGGTTTTGTGTAGGTCTAGCCCTTGCTAGCATCCAATCTCACATCAATTTTGATGGGCTGTTCATTCCTACCATGATCCATCCTCCCTCCTCCAAGAGGCGACATAAGTGAAATTATCCCCATATCAAGGACAATTAAAAATAAAAATTATAAAATTATATCAGTTTTTTCTCTATAAGGTTTATAATCTCTTTTTTTCAATATCTTTTATCATTTTTATTTTTATTATTCTTTTTTCATGGGACTTGACCTTGTTTCAGTTCAGCGGTCCATCTATTATTTTTTCCTCCCAAACTGGGTCCTGGGTATCTAAGCCTGCCAGTTTTCTATGGTTCAGATGTCCTTTTTATACTTAACCATCTAGATTGGTTCAGAGGTCTTTTTTCAGACTTGACCTAATCATTAAGACATAACCAACAAAATGGTTCATCAGTCTTTTGGGAACTCTTTTATTTTCTATCAATCCATCGCTTCAGATACTTAGCATGGACTCAATTCACAACTCTTCCATCCAAGATATTCTTAATGGAGTAGGCTTTACTCGCCGTCTTAGCAATAACTTCAAATGGACCTGACCACATCGCATCTAATTTGTTTCTTCTTCCAAAACCATGCATATTGCAATAGCTACTCATTTGCATAATTGTTATTCTTCTAAGGCTGGTCATTTCTTAATGTCCATTAATTTCACATGTATCCTTTTCCTCAACATAGTATCAAATGCTTGCAATTGTATATCAATCAGGATATTCATCAGTTGGTTCAAGTACTTTTTGGCACTCATCCCCAAAGTTGGTTCCACCACCAAATATAAAATCAGCGTCAACGTGGCCTTTCTTCCATATAACAACTCAAATGGCGTCCTTCTCGTCGCCGTATGATGACTAATATTGTAGGCAAACGTCACTGAACTCATGTACATTTCCACACGGAAGTTCTTCCAGCAACCAGCTTCCTCAGCGTCATGGCCAGCGTTCCATTCACCCATTCTACCAGTCCGTTCATCACTGGCTGGTAAGGTACTGACAAAAATCCTCTGATCCCCATTATCTCATTCAATCTCAGGATCACATGAGTTGTGAAGTTGGTCCCATTAATGCTAGGCAGGACATGTGGACATACATGTCAATATACTACTTGATCCAGGATGAACCTTGCGGTTCTGGTAGCATCTACTTTTTTAGGGCCTTCATCTTGACCCATTTCATCAGATGGTCAATGGCAACTATAATGTACTTGACTCCCCTTGCGCTCATCATCAGCGGTCCCATCACATCAATGGTCACCATGTTTCAGGCAAATCCAGGGAGGACCAGTCAGTATCCAGTTGTAATCTTATGTGGTTTGTGCAGCTGGCACTCTACGCAACAAGCTAGATAATCTGTGACATCATAATTGATGACTTTCCAGTAGTAGTACTGGCAAATATGATTGGTTGTTTTCCTCAGGCCTCCATGCCTGACAACCTTATGAGCTACTTGCGTGATAGCTGCTCTTTCTGACAGCTTCTGGAATAATAAATGCTTCCCATTGATCATAAATACTTGTCCATCTATGGTCTCAATGTTTTTCATTGCTTTCCAAAGCGCACCTTAGATATCTCAGGGCTCACTCCTGATTTCTCCGTCAACCATTCTCTGGAATAGAATCATCTGCCTGCAGGTATATCATCTGGACCATTGGTAACTACGATAAGCCATCCTTATTCTGGTGAGAAGCCCTTGCTCAGTGGACAATCTTGTAATCATAATCCTGGAGCTTAAGTGCCCATCAGGCCAGTCGTCCTTCTGGCTCTGTCAAATTGTGAATCTAATGCAACAAAGAGTGGTCCGTCACCACTTTAAAGTTCATTCCATGGATGTACACCTGAAACTGATTACATGTGTAAATGACCACAAAAAATTCATGCTCATTCACGGTGTAGTTCCTCTCAGCAGCTGAGAGTGTCTGGCTCACATATGCCACCGGATGTTCATCCCCAAGTTTGTCTACTTGTCTTAGTATGGCGCTGGTCGCCGTCAATGAAGAATCAGTTTGAATAATAATAATCTCCCAATCGAAATTCAGATATTTCTGAATCAGAGAATCTATTAAATACTGGCGTATCTCATCAAAGGAGTCCTGGGCCTCTTCATTCCATATAAATCCTTTTTTTAAATCCTTCAATGAATGGAATAAGGGCTCAGATATTTTGGCGAAGTCCCAAATAAATCTTCTGTAGTATCTGACCATCCCAAGGAACACATGGATGTCTTGGACACTCTTCAGCACAGCCATCCGTTCTATTGCTTCTATCTTCTGAGTTTGCGGCTGCAATCCACCGGAGTTGATTATGAATCTCAGATATAACAAATCTTTTTTAAAGAAATGGCACTTCCTTGGCTTAATCTTCAGGTTAACCGCAGACAGTCACTTGAATACTTCTTCCAAGTGGTGTAGGTGAACATTAAACGTCCTACTGAACACGTTTATATCATCCAAGTATACCAGGATGCACGACAGCTTCAAGTCACTCAGTATCGCGTCCATGGCCCTCTGAAACGTTGCAGGCACATTACATAAACCCTGGAGCCTCCTCGTCAGTTGATACAGCTCCTGCACTGTAATATACACGCATTTTTTTTGGTCTTTTTTTGGCAAGTCTATCTGCCAATATCCTAAAATCAGATCTATTGGGGGAGAAATACTTCACTTCTCCACATTGATCTAGCGCATCGTCAATCATCAGTAGGGGATACAAATCCTTCTTCATAATTTTATTCAGCTTTTGGTAGTTGATCACCACCCAGTTGGAGCCATACTTTTTCTTCACGATCAGAATTGGACTCACCCATGGTCTTGACAATGGAACTAGAAGCCCATGCTTCACTAGTTTGCTGACTATCCTCCACTACCACTTTGGTAGCATTAAATAATCAGATTGGTCTCCTTCTGATCGGCAAAAATTCCCCAGTGTTGACCTTATGGATCACATCTCTTGTGCATCCTAAATCATAGTTGTCCTGAGCAAACATTTCCCAATAATTCTCAAAAAAGTCAAGCACCTCCTCTTGGTGGCCTTCTATCAGATCAACGAATTGCTCTCAATCAATTAATAGGTTGATGCTCTTGGTTACCCCAGCCAATAATTCCATCTCATTGAGGGTGGAATTTCCTCTGTTCAGCCATCGGATTTCTCATTGCTTCCTAGTTCTGAAACTTGTAGACCATAAAAATTAA
Source organism: Massospora cicadina (assembly GCA_022478985.1). NCBI lineage: Eukaryota > Fungi > Entomophthoromycota > Entomophthoromycetes > Entomophthorales > Entomophthoraceae > Massospora > Massospora cicadina. Next base: position 39,990 of record JAKSZP010010538.1, on the reverse strand, counting down.
TTTTTTATATTTTTATATATTTTTTGTATTTTTCTTTTGCAATGGGACTTGCAACCTACAAAAAAGGTTTAGAGGTCCTTCTTTTCCCCTTCATCCAAATTGGGTCCTAGGTACTTAAACCTACCAGTTGTCATGGTTCAAAATCATATCCTTTTAAGATTTAACCAACCATTTGGTTCAGTGGTCCTCTTCTAGGATTTGACCAAAATCTCAGGACATAACCATTTAATAGTTTAGAGGTCTGCCAGGAACGTTGCGACTATTTTCTCTTAGGCTCAATATTTCTGATTAGTATTGAACTTTCTCACTATATGACCAGCAGTGCTGTAAGTCCCAGGGAACGTCCCCTGTGCGTAGATTAGGTCCTTTTCCCATTTCCAAGTAAGAAGGTACCAAAGAGGGTGGCAGTACCCCTCGTCACCCAGGGCGACCTCGCCCACATGGTAGATGAGCATTGGGTAACAGCCCTTCCTCTTCAAATTCCTCCCTCGGTGCCCAACTTCACCTCAGCAGAACTAGTACATTTAGTCAGGGAAATTTGCGTTAAGATCACCAAAATGAAGTCGTTTGGTCCAAAAAAAAGTGGTAACATGGCCGATGATCAGATCCCATATAGCAAATAGGGATGAAGACTTATTTATTGGCTGGAAATGCTGAAGGTTTTGATTTGGCTAACACCATGATCATAAAAATTAACCCCCTCCCAAAGTTGTCAGGGATGATCCTGACGTGCAGGTAGTAGCATCAGACACCATCAACAAGGGTTCAAAGCTCCCTGCCAGCAAATCAGATGTTGCATCTGATGCAACGTTTTTGACTGAATGAATGGCCCAGCGACTGGGCACAGGTGGGTTGGGCATCCCAAACCTGTTCCCAACCAATTGGGACCACCCCTACGTGGGGTGGCCTTGGGGTATTCCTGCTGTTCATCAGACTAAATGCCATCATGACAACTGTTGTAAATGTAGTTGAGCCTCGTTTGGGCGTTTGAGGTCAAACCAACAGTGACTCAGTCTGCCACCAAATCCTTCAATGTCAGTTCCCAGTGAACTTATCTGCCCCCATTCAAGAATAATTCGCCAGTTAGGTCAAAATTGAGGGTCTCAATCCCAGCTTGTACTCGCATCAATCAACCATCTTTTAATCAGTTGCATCATACTGAAAAAATTGTTGGTCAATTTTCTTACTTTCCTTTATATTAAAATTTTGCCTCAAAATCTATCAATTTTGGTTTTATTGATATCCCTCTAGCCGCATTTCCAATGGCTTTTCTCTGGTGGCCCATCAGCCCATATACCAGATGGGCTCTACTAGTACTAATGATCACTATGGCCCCACCGTCATAAGCTGGATTCAGCGAGCTAGATACTTCTGGCAATTTAACCCTGTCATTATGAATTTTTGCTGACAATTGTAACAAATTGGAAAAAACCCCAGTTCCGATTGCCATATTACCTTTATATATTTGTTTGGTGCACCAACAAGCAACCAAAGCGGCCTAACTGAGTAGGGAGAAGTTTGGGGCACCAACAAGCAACCAAACATTCACCTCTCATTGGTTGGCTATGTAATGGTTGAATAGTGGTTGGTCCAACCCAATTACGTGAAAGCTCCTCAAAACAAATACCTGAAAAAGACCGCAGGTATGCAAGGTATGCAAACCCCAAAACATCCTTTATTTTTATTTTGTACCATAAAGATGAAGGTGTCCACTGACCAGGGATTATCTGGGGAGCAACTGACAATGCTCCCCCATGAAGGGACATGCTAGGGTGAAAATTCTGAAGTAAACTTTGGAATGGGCAGGCGCGCCTTATAAATCAGTGCTTTGGGGGCCTCACCCGAGTTATTGATTAGGCTCACACAAGCCTAATCTATGACTCAGGTGAGGCACAACCCAGCTCCTGAAACATCCAAACTAAAAATGTTTTTTAAAATGATTTATCTCAAATTTGGAAGATCCAAATCTGAGTCAAAATGTACAATTGAAGCGAATCTCAATTGTTACAACAGTATACTAGGATCTTGTGGCCATACATCCACCATCTTCAGGCAAGGATCTGCCCCCTTGTCTCCCCAGTTGATTTAACCCCAACTACCATGACCTTATCAAAACCATACCTGTGGTACCACCCCCTGCAGTGAGACCTCCAGGGTCTGGGGCGGCCTTGATTTGGTTTGTCCTCGGGTTGCTCTTCAATACTATCTTGCACCACTGATTTATCATTTCCCAATGCCCAGCTCCATACAACATCATTCAGGCGGCAATGCCTCTGGCATTCTGGCTTGCTTTTTGGGTGCATACACATCCTGACCAGCAGGCCGGTCTAAACTTCTTCAGCCATTTTCATGACAAATGCTGTCCCTTCATGTATAGGCTATTCATGCCAACTTTGAAAATACTTTTGAATATATGGCCTTTAATCCTGACTGGTTATTCGTTCAACAGGTCCTAATTTCATCTCTTATTTTTGCAACTGATGCTTTGGATCCTTGTATCTCATTAGCCAACAGTTTCTTCCAATTGTTTAAAATGTTTTTCTCCTGGAAACGATTTTTCACCTTCATGGCCATCCTAAACGTTGGAAGTAATTCTACTGGTGGATCTGTAAACAATCCCTTAATTACACAGGTCGTTCTGGCCTCCTTAGCTTCATCTAATTTCATTTTGAATTGATGAACTCATCTCCAGAAACTTCTGATCATTGATTGAGTGATATTGAGTTAAATTATTCTCTCCACTATCTTGGATCAATCATTTCCTGTTTTGACTTCATCTCTCCATTGGTATGGCAATCCAATTCCTCAAAATGATTGCTTCCTATTTCATCCAATGCCTCATCTAAACACTCACTCCTCAGGACTTTTTAAAGCGGACCCAATTTCAACCTGGGTTGGCCCTTCTGATACTCTTCATCTCAATTAGATGTCCGGTGGAACTGGTTTCCTTTCAGCGCTAGATAGTTTTCTATATCTAGCTGCAAGCCCTTTTCCCTGGTAATGAGTATCTTCCAACTGTTTGATAAGTCGCTCTATATCTGCTCTGACCTTTCTCAAATGAATGTGATCCACTTCTCGCTCCATTTTCAGATATAAGACCTCTCAAATGAGGTTCTCTTCCTTCTTCTTTAATGAAGTTACTTTCATAAGTAAATTGTTCCCAAAGCTTGCAACATTATCTATCCCTTCCTCCACCTTGGCGACTCATTCCTCCAAGACTACAAATTCCTGATGGTCCGCTGAGTTTAGGGCATTCTGGTTCACAAGGGCTAACTTGGTCCACAGTTTGCATAACTCGTCTTTTTATGACATTACTCTAAATTCTTCAAATCAACTACCCCTGTAGTGAGCACCAACTTGTAAAAATTTACTGGAGGGTTCTTATCAGTAAACAACCCTAGTAATCTTTTACTGCACAGGTTCAGTTTTCTTGTGCACTTCATCTGTGTTGTATAGTATAGTAGATTATTGGTCAATAATATTATGATGACTATTATCCATAGTTGAGTATGAATTCTTATATCTCAGCCCAACGCTCGGCCAGTATTCCCAATTAAATACTTAAGTTGTGATCTTGGAGATTTGTTCCCTCATTCTGTCCAACCTGATCTTTGCTGAGATTCCCTGGTGACAGTCTCTTCAGTCCAACACACAGTCAGCAGCAATCCCCAATTAGGTCTCCTTCTTCTCTAGATCCCCACTCAGATCTTTACGCTTTTCACTAAGAGTCTCCCAATTATCGCACACTGCAATAATATCCTTAAGAAGAATAGCTCAATTGAAAGCTGATGATAGTTTACTACTTAAATATCTACCAGATGAACAACTTAGAACTATATATCTGTAATATGATCTAGTTATCTGTTTTTTATCTTCTGGCTTCCTGCCTTACAAGGATCTTGGTCCACCTGGCTGATTAAATCCATATCACCTGTACCAACCCTAGTATGGGTAAAACCAAATGAAAAGTCAAGCTGATCTTTATCTATTCCAAAAATTGTTTTTTATTATAAGTGAATCCTAGGGAATTTATAGTAGGGATTCAGTTGTCTAACTCCTGGTTAAAACCTCTTCAATGAAATGCAGCTGTTGCTGTTGAATCACCCATCCTCGTCTTGGCAGCAATGGTCTTCCCCATCCTTGCTAGGATTCCATCATTGGACATCCTTGAGGCCTAAATGGAAAGAATCAGAAAATATGTCCCTAATGTTTTCCTCTTAATCCAAGCGAACCAACCATAATTGGCTAGCAAACTGCTTAGGCAATGGGACAAATTACCCATTATGGCAGGTCACGCACTAACCAATTGATTTGCTAGTTGCAGGCGGCATCACTCGCCTTGTGACTTGCTATTCATCCCCAATCAGTCAGTGATGAAACCCAACTGATTCCAATTGGTACACCTGATAGTTAATCACTATCAGATGCCCCTATTTCGTTGGCAATTCCGCCCAATGAGATCTTAAGTATCTATATGGATCAATCCCTGACGGATACAACCAAGCGAATATCCCAAAATCCCCCAAACGTAGTTACTCCAAAACTCAGGCCAACCAATTTTCAATTCACTTCGCTTTAGGGAATTATCCCCTAGTGATTTCTGGTAATCTAGCAGTCTGGGAATACGGGCAAAAATCCCAACACCATCCAAGTAGGACTTCCAAGCTCTAATATAATGGCTTCTTTTTCTTCCACATATAGCTAGCTGTCCCCATTGAGGTGGGGTAGCACCAGATCCTGGAAGTCAGTGCTAAGACAGTTCATTATAGTCACCATTTTTTGACAGTCTACATAATTGAACATGGTCATCTCAAACAAGTGGAAAAATGCTGGGGCGTTATCCTTGTGAAAGGTGGGCAATATTGGAATATTTTGAAATTCCTTGGTTGCTCCGCTTATATAAGATCCTTGTCCAGCTACTCAAGAAGCCATAGGAGTGGCTTTGTGATTCAAATCTGACACACCAGCGAATGGTTTAGCCATATTTCAGGGCGTGGAAGTCTTCCCAATTGGATTTTAACATGCCTTTTTATCAGCCTCATTCGCCTCACATTGCTCACATTCACATTTGTATTTTTCCAATTCCTTGATAAGCTAGGTCATTTTCACCATTTCCTCATGAAACTGACATATGCATTGTCGTTCCACTTTCCATTCAGTTTTTTATAATATAATTTCTTTGACAAGTTCTCCCTCTTTCTTCTTCAAAGAGGTAACTTTTCCACACAGGTTGTTATTCACTGTTCTTAACTGTTCAAGCATCTCTTCCGCCTTGATCATATGCTCCTTTAAGGTACTAACATCAGCTCGAGATGCTGAGCTGAGCACATTTTGATAACAGCCTGTAGTTCCGCCCTGAGCTTCTGAAGCTCTTCCTTATAAGGCATTGTTGTTTAAATTGGCTTTTTGATAACTCAACTACCCCTGTAGTGAGCACCAATGTTAAAATCTGGGGCTTGGTTGGTTGCTCGCTTCTGGCCCTAGATTTCAACTGCACAAATTTGTGGATACTTGCGTTGATTAATAATATGAACTGGGCAATAATAGTATGAAGACTGTTATTCTAGTTAGTTGCTCAAAAGCCACGTTGAGTGAAAAGTCCAACGCTAAACTGGTGCTTCTTCCTCTTGAAAGATATTCTGGTACCGGTTAAGAACACTTTCCCTATTCTGTTTTCGCAGAGCCAAGTGGAGACTTAATAAACAAACCTAAGGATATCATATCCTTGCACTCTTATCCCAAGAGTAATGTTATACAGCCAATGTAAAACAATAAAGTTATTTATAAGTTTTAATCTGCTTTTATTAGGGAATAATTTGGGGTTTTTATAGCTAGAATCAGCACACAACTTTTCAGCTGTCTGCTGGGTATTATTTGTGCTCCTATACTGGTTTGACCTTCAAGCGTTAGGCACTGAATCTCATCAGGTACCGTTGCCTTGAGTTTCTTAGGCAGCGTAATCCTTTGGTATTTGGTGACCAAACAATTGTTATTAGGGACTCAAAACCAATTGTTTTGGCTGATGCTGATTCTACTCTTTCTCCAGCGTTTGAACGCTTTTGTAGTTTTTGATGACTCCAATTCATTCCGCTCTGAACATTTCCCTACAATTTGACTATTGGGTTGAAATTCCCATATCAAATTATGCTTGTTTTCATTGGGGATGATTGCTGACAATAATTTCATTAGTCAGTGACCTCAAATATCATTGGGATGATGCCCAATGATAATTCATTAGTTGAAGACCTCTAAATCGTCAGGGATGATGCCCAACCATAATCCCATCAATCAGCTGCTGTTGCCAATTTTATACAATTATAACCTAACTTGCAAATCTATTAATTGGTTAAAAGGTTAGATTATGTGGTCATCTGAAATTTTAACATCCTCTTAAAAGACTAAATTTATGACCATTATATTTTTAAGAACAAAGTTATTTTCAAGTTCACTGACCACAATTTTATAAGGCCCTGGTACTTCTGAGTGCTAAAACTATGGTGGAGTTTGACGTCAAAAGCGCTCTAATATGACACCAATAATTATCCCAAGTTACATTATACCTTGCTTCCAGCGCTTGTAAATATTTAGATACACCATTTATTATTGAATAACTGAAGAGGTGCAAAGTTACATTTGGACCATCCATCTTGTAAGCTCAAACCAACTGGCCCACACTAATTAATAAAGTTAATAAAGGAACCATGAAGAGAATTTTTATTGTCATGTAATAGTATTTGCCGCAACCTAGCCAAGATAACTTGTTAAATATGTTAATCTAAAGTACTCTACGCTGTCACCTGTCCTAAACGTTGCCCTGAATTGAACCTTGTGACGTCACAAGAATATATATAGGGAAAAGAGCCTCATCAGTAGAAGGGGATGCTCTACTGCAATTCATCATTTAGTGCTATCCCTTAGTCATAAGAGATATGTGAACCACCCTCATATTAAGGAAACTGATAAAGACATCCCTACATGTAAGCCATTATCAGAAGTCAGCTAGCAGTTATGGAACGTGGGGGACAAGAAGTTGTCTCCAAACTTTATGTTACTAAAATTGACAACCACAAACAATTTGATGATACTGAGGAGCTCTAAGTTTTACCTCCTCTTCAGGGAGTTAAGATTGCATTGCTTAATGAGATCCTGAACACTCATTTTAATGATGTAGGATAGCATTTATACTATAATCAATTAGCTTAAACTCCTTCCTTTATTGCAATAAGTGGGTATTAACAAACTTTTCTATAGTAATTTATTGATATTTACACAAAAAAAAGAGTGGGTTGAGCAAATATCTACAGCAGATCCCTTTATTATATGTTCAGTCAGCTCAAAAAAGAATTAAAATATTCTCAAAGTAACCATTATAAACAATATGTGATGGCTGGGCCTATAAGTACTATGAGTGAGGGATATATAGCACGCTGCCAAGGAGGTTTGGCTCTTTTAAGGTTAGTTCCCCTGCTATAGTGCTTCGCAATAATAACTACCAATCTCTTGTTGGTACTGGAATCCCTAAGTTTTATAGTACTGTTTTAATTTTGAGGAAACCACTTTCACAATTCTAGGTCAAACATTACCCTTTCACTACTCAATAGATAAATGGACTTTCTTAACTTATAGGAATAACTTTATCAATGTGGTTTATAAAGATGTAGTCCATATTTGTTACCTAAAAATATGCCACAGAAGTTTTCCTCCACCTGCTACCATTCTTGAGAATAATGGCATCCTCCCTAAATCCTCTAAGGACTGTATAGCTTACCTTTGAGAACAGCATGCATGTCAACTGGAATGAACTTGGAGATACCTAAAGGTCTGCTGAAAAAAACTATCTTTGGCAATGATCAAGTGCTGACCTTTCGCTGTTCCTGGGATAATCTCGTCCAGTCACCAAAAGATCTGTTTATTACTTTCCAACCTAACTGACCTTAAGATCTGTCAAGAGAGGGAAGGAGCTCGCATTTGTACATCTTGCTTCGTTGGAAGAGGTTTTGGAGGTACATGGGATTGGAAATTTGGCAGAGTTTGGCTTTTCTGAGTTGCCCTTACCAAATTGTGCGGCCATTTTCTGTGATCATCTTGGTTATCTAAGTGAAAGTCAGAAAGAACAAGCGACGGCCTTCATACAAAAATATGTCCAAGTACTGCAACAAAAACTACAAATTTGGATGTAAAGTGGGGATCCAACCATTTTGATACTGGGTACGCAAGACCCATTTTATTACAGATGATATGGAGAGCAAGACAAGTGATAAGGAGGTTCAAAAGGAATTGGAGAAGATAATAGTCAGGGAATGGTTCTCCCCTAGCGCAGCCCATGGCCAGTCTGGTACTCATAGTTGTTATGAAAGATGGCTCTAGTAGAGTAATTATTGAGTACTAAGGTATGATTAAATAACAAAAAAGGATCCTTATCCTTTACCTCAAATAAATGATGCCTTAGGTCAATTAGGAGGACCCAAGTATTTTAAAGCTCTTGATCTCATTTGTGAATGTTGAAATATTTACCTGCCTCCTGAAGACCAGAAAAAGTGCCCAAATATTACCACTCAAGGATTTTTTTAACCAAATCAATTGTCCCAAGTCATATGCAATGTGCCTGCCACCTTTTAGTGGGTGATAGACACTATCTTGGAAGACTTGATGATGAGTAGTAATTTAGTTTACCTCGATAATATACCTGTGTTCTCATTAAACGTTCACCCAACACTTAGCGCACCTGGATAGGGTCTTTAGGAGGTTTGCCATGAGCTCAGTGAAAAATTAGGCCTAGCTTGTGCCAGTTCATCAAGTATTAAATGGATTATCTGGGTCACATTGTTGACACTTTTGATTTATTGCCACAGTATCAAAAGCTTGATGCAATCAATTGTATAGGGGACCTGAAAGCAAGTGAGACATCTAATTATTTCTTAATAAGTGGATCCAACTGAAAACCTGGCCAGAATTTGCACAACTAGATGAGCCTCTATTACATCTGCTTTGAGTAGTAGTCATATTATAATAGTCTCAATAATGTAAAGAGTCTTTAAACAATCTTCAGAAAGGCTTAACTGAAGCCCTCATTCTGAGATATCCCAACGTTGGTTAGCTTTTATAGTACAATCTGACGTAACTCTCAGGCTATGAGAGCTAAACTTTCTTAAATAGGGGATGATAAATAGGGCGTCTGGTAGCCTATGGCAGTCACTTTTTGGACAAGTATGAATGAAATTAAACTATAACCATGTGATAATGCTTAGATTTCATATACACCTTTAAATAATTTCAAGTTTATATAAATGTGACCAACTTCAAGATTGTCCCTGATTATGCTTTCTTGTAATAGTTATATAATATTAAGGAACTAGAAGGTCAATTAGCATGATGGGCCTTGAAACTATAGTGCTTCAACTATGAAATAGTTCATTCTTAGACAAACCCATCAAAATGCTTATGGACTTTTGCAGCTGCCTATTGTAACATCTCTATTCCTTTTTTTAGACCAACTTGAAAAATGAAAATAAAGAATTATGCCAGGGAAAATCCTAAAATTTGCCACAACTTGTATTGACTAATGAAAGACAATAAAATTTGGGATGGACAATTGTATACAATTGTGGGAAATGACCAAATAATATACCCCCACCCTTGACTCACCTGTAATTAATTGACAAGCTCATTGCGCAGCTGGACATGGAGTCCTACCTGAGACTTTAAAGATAATCCAACAAGGATATTATTGTAATCATTAAAATTCAAATTAAGCGGTGCTAAATATTTCACAAATGTCAAGATCATCAGCCTTATAAAGTCTAAAACTACTTACAGTTTGAGCCTAATTGTTCCTATAATAAAGTGTCTATAGATATTATAGGACCTTTCCAACCAGCATTTCAATATCAAATGTATCATAATAGAAATACTCATTTTACTACCTGGTTTAAAGCTCAAGCCATCGAAGACATTGGAGCTTCATAAACTGCAAAATTTATTGTGGAACAGGAAATACACTGGCATAGTTGTCTGCAAGTTATCCTCTTGGACAATGCCACAAACTTCACCTCTTGGGTAATACCCAAGCAAAAAGAGCTAATGGTAATCCGCGGGGTTCTTAATGTCTCTTATCATTCAGAAACCAATGGTATGGTGTAACATGCCAACAGCACCCTAGTACAAGCTCTTCAGAAGTTTTCCAACAAGTCTCTTTATCAATAGCTATATATATATATGGACTCAACTGTTTTTTCTTACAATAGTAGTTACTATAGCAGTACAAGATATTAAAACTTTCCAGCTCTAGTACAGTTAACAATCTCTTTTACCACCTTTATTACATTCAATCATGACCAATGAGAATGAGATTTAACATCTGTTTACTTTGACCAACTGGTAAAATCTTTATTCAAAATTTAGACTGAAGTCTATGGAGCAGCTATGACTGGAAAAATTTACCAGAAATAGAGATATGACTTACTTAGGTTCTCAGTGGCAAGCTTTGTAGTCAGCGACAGAGTTGCTTGCTACAAAACTTATGGATTTTGTGGAAATATAAGTTAGCTACCTTAAGAAATAACCTTTTGTTGTACTTAACCAAGTCACTGCCAAAGCATATGCTATTCTAAGCTTGGCTGGTATAAAGAATATTTAGTTGCATTTACGCCATGTTTCTCTAACTTTATCACAAATATAACAACCATCCTATTAAAGATTATGTGGTAAATCAAGTCAAGGGGGAAAATGTTAGATAACTATTGGCTTATTTTCTGGTTTAAAATCTGAAACATAATACAAGCCCAACTTCATTATAAAGTTTTAAACTAATTTGGGTTTTTCTGTATTTGCCTCATGATTTCCCATTCAGACCCTATTACAATATATAAATTTCCTTCTATAATCGCCTTTACAATAGTTAATGATCCTTGTCAGGTTTAGCTCAAACTGAAGATTTGAGTAAATCTTATGACGGGATTTGAACCTGTTCTAAGAGTTTGGACATTAATACTGTTGGAGATAATCACGCATCAAAATTATCAAACCCTCCTGATGTCAGGGGTCCAACCCTGATCTAAGTAAGCGAATATGGCCCTTTATTTATTTAACCAGATGCCACAAAATCCCTGAGTAGCAAATTAGTATAGATATTGGCTGAAAGCACTTATTTTCCCTGAGAGCACTTGCCTGATTTTCTTTATAAATTTTGTTTTAGTATTAATAAACAATATGCTCTTTATGCCATATTTTGGTTGCTGTTACTAAAATAATGAAGTTCAAGGATATAAAAATTAGGGAGTTTTTTCCCTTAATTGTTAGTTTTTATCTAGCATATATAAAATAATCCTTACGCCTTAGATTCAGTTGCCCTGAATTCTTTTTGAATAGTTGGATTTCATCACCATTATCTTTACAAAATTGTTGCTTCCTGCCAGGTCACCTCAAGTCACTGCTGAAATTAGATCTATAATAAATGATAACAATCTGGCATCAGACAACTCTTCATATTTTAATGTTGCTCGCCTCAGTGAATGGGTGGTTAACATACACACAGAATAACTGGCAACAACTTGTAACTTGTATTACCAACATCTATGGGGGTGGACAACCCCACCCCTTCTGCAGAGCAGTACCATCTACAAATATCAGACTTCACTGAAGCCCACCAGATCCTCCTCGCTGGGGCTTTTGTCACAGGAGGATAAGCAAATAGAAGATGAGCCCTTGCGGTAGTGACCCCATGATGGGCTTAATTAATAGTTCCTCGCTTGATGAAGATCAGGTCAGAGAAGGATATTCAGAGCATTACCTGCATCAATTTGTTCATTCCACACTTTACCATCTGTTACAAGTATCTAGGTTCCATGAACAGGAACTGCTTCAGTATTTACAGCTATTGGAAACTTTGCACTAGCAGCTCCTCTAATTTTACATTTTACCACCCTCTTTGGTGGTTATAATCAGAGCCATATTAGAAAATTGACTACTCATCAACGTAATGCAGTTTGTTTTAAAAATGTCTTGGGGAAGTAATATTGAGATTCGTCCATCTAGAGCTCATCAATTGTATCAGCCAATTAGAATTTACCATACATAACCAGATCAGGACTGTATCACAGGATTACAAACTAAAATTGATTATTTGATAATCTTCATGGACAGACGCTTTCACTTCCTTAAGTATTTAGGTTACATTATTCAAAATACCCAGTACATTGTTTGCTCATCTGGACCATCTGGAATGCTGGGTGACGCTGGTCCTCATGGATTACCTGGCAAACCTGGAACACCAGGGCTTGATGGACTTCCCAGTCAACGTGGGCCCCCTGATCCACCTGGGCCTAGTACTGGTTCATGATTTCCTGAAGATCAGCTCCACCCATTAATCAAGTAAATCCAGAATTTCAATGTCAAACTAGAACGTGTAGCTCAAGGAGCGCAACTCATTTGGGATGGGTTTCTCCACTCTGAAGTTTCTTTAGGTGCTCATAACGGATTACTTGAAACCTTGGCTTCTCTACCCTCCTTAGTACAGGAGTATAACAGTGAGTGCTCACCACTGAGCAACATCAACTCAAGCTTTGAGACACAACTGCCAGTATAAAGAATAAAATAAAGCAGCTGTCTCAGCTCTTCATTATCAAAACGGCTCTTCAGGCCGCCCATGAGCGAATTAATATAGTTATTAAATTAGTAAATAATCTCCAGATCTAAAAAGATGCTCTCCATGCTTAAAATTATTCTCAAGATGCTGTTTCCCTCTAGCTGAAGGAGGCCTCCAGTGTTGGTTAATTTTGTCCAGCTTCCAACCTCTCCAAATAACATGTTCAAGCCCTCTTTCAAGAACAAGTATGTCCCAGGGGAAATGAGTTTTCTTCTTGTAATGCTACGAAAGTGCAATGGAAAAAGCTACCAATAAACAGATCAAACACTTGACCAACTGTCTTAGCCGCGTAGCATACAATATGATGATACCCCACTTAATGACCTGTCACAACTGAAATGCCAAGGCTTTTCTGTCTAGGAGTTTTGGGAATCACTTATCACTAGCTAACCAGAAACAGATTTTCATGGAAATCATTCTCAACTGGAGTATTCCATTATGGTTTCACCCAAAGGTTTTATCTTAAGGCCCAGACTTTGTTTTAAGGAAATAGTCTCATGTTGGATGATGCTATAAACGCCTCTTTATCAGCATTCAACCTCATGCCCAAAATCCAACTCTACCTTAATGTGGTAAACCCAACCTTACGTCCCTCCTGAATATTTAGAAAGCTATTACGAATATTCATTCAACTGTTTAAACCTACCAGGACTCCCCATACCAACAATAAGCCTCAACATCAATCTTTAGCAGTAACGCCACCTAACACTCACACACCTGAGTATATTGCACCTTTTGTAAGCGGACAAACCATATCTCAAACCACTGATGCCATCTTCTTTGAATTATAACAGTAAAAGATCAGTCATCTTAGGGAAATAGCTTCCCTCTGTTGAGGATATCAAGTGTATCAACCTTCCATCTCTATGCCTAGTACTTCAGGTTGCTTCATATTAGCTGCTCCTGTTGAAGTCAACGTAACCCTTACTATTCAAGGGGAAAAAACCTTAAGCTTTCATATTTTTATATTGTTTAAAAACCTAATTAAAACTTACAATCAGCATCTCTAGTGAGAGTCAAGAATTAACAATAAAATTTCAAACAAATTGAAAACCCCCAAGCCTGGATAAAACAAAAACCTCTTATCGCCTTGCTACAGTATCTATTGACTGCTTATTACCTGTTAATTCCTAATTCAGATCTTCAGTGGTGCAAGTGAAAGTAGTTGTTTATAAAGTTAAAGTCTTAAATATACTAGATATCAGATCCCTGGTCAAAATCATATTCTCCCAACTTATGCAGAAAATTAAAATGGGTCCTGACTTGATCCACGAGGCTGAATATAGGAAGGCGGGATCTCAATTTACTAGAGCAATCAGAGCATACTCTGCCTTACCTCTCCAATTTGGAAGCTTTTGATTATCGCCCCTGATAATTTTTGAAAACAATGACTATAAATTGCTTATTGGATTCCACCTAATGCGGGAATTCAATTGATTATTAATCACAAAGAAAAATAACTTTCACTCTTGGTATATTGGATAACATTAATATCTGAATCCTGATCAAAACTAAGGGGGTCCAAAAAACGTACCTGCCTCATTAAAGGAACCCACATCTACTTTTAAAGTAAAGTATTAAAATTTAGGGTGTAAAACTAAGTTACCCCCCTGAGGCAGTGGATGCTGAGGATAAAATACCTCTTTATGCCCCCCATTCCTTTAGTATACCACCCAGTTCTCAAGTTGTCATTATTCTGAAACATGAACTCAAATTCCATTTAACCGTGTTTTAGTTATAAGACACTCTAATCCTTATACTATAGAGGAACTGACCTTCCCAGGAATTCTAGACCAAACGTATGGGAAATTATCTTCATTCTACTTGGAAATTTAGGTATTTGGTCTCAAAGGTTCCTGGCATTATCTCATTGCATATGCAAAACTCTTCCTTATTAAAATTATCGCCAGTGTAAGCAATTTTGGTTCTTTACAAGACTTAGGGGTTTGATCCCTACAACCATAACTCTAGTAAAAGTAAGATTGGGACAGCCTCACTCCCAATGAATGCCATAATGTAGAAGCCCTTTTTGAGGAATATATTGCTATCTTATCATCAGGACCAGGTTTATTGGAAGATGTCTGGAGTAATTTACCAAGTAGAAACTGAAGATCATCACCCATTTTAACTATTGAGCCTACTAAAAATATAAGGTCAGGAGGCTCAGGTAGCTCTGGAATTAAAACAACTACTAGAAGCTGGGCCACTTGTACCATCTAAAAGCCCTTGGGCCTCCCCGCTTTTGTTAATCTATAAAAAGGACAGTGGGCATCAAGTTATTATGTACTATAACTGACTAAATTCCATTACTTGGAAGGATAATTATCCCCTATCTTGTATAGATGATTCTTTAAATCTAATGTTTAGATCACAGTATTTTTTGGAAATGGACCTCGCCAATGATATTAGCATATTATATTAGCTCCTGAAGATTGTGAAATATGCGCCCTTATCTCTAGTTGAGGGTTATTTTAGTCTACTCAGATGCCGCAGGAGCTATGCAATACCCCTGCCACCTTCCAAAGAGCGATAAATGAATTTATAGGGGATTTATTATGCACTTGTGTGCTAGTTTATCTCAACAATTTAACTGTTTTCTCATGAACTTTTACAGCTCTTTTGGAACACCTAAAGGAGCTTTCAGTGATTATGGCAGTCTTCTCTAAAGTTAAAACCCTCCAATTGTTCTTTCTCCCAAATTAAAATGCTTTTTTGAGACATAAGGAAAGTAAGAAAAGAAATATTTCTGATGGATGACAAGGTTATGGCCACATCCAAGATGTTTACACCTAAGTCACTTTAAAATGTACAAGTTTTTATATTATTGGTTGGATGTAATTGTCAATTTATTCCATATTTTGTGGATATATCTGAACACTTAGTTTATCTGTTGAAAAAAGCAATATTTTCCTGTTAAAAGAAGAGCAGCATAAGTCCTTTGACCTCTTGCATGCAGCTTTTTCCAATCCCTTGTACTCATAAATCCTACTTTTAGTAAAACGTTTTTACTTTTTACTGATTCTAGTGATATAGCATTAGGAGCTATATTATCCCATTATGATGAAATTCTGGTGGATCATCTCATCGCATATACCAGTAGAATTCTACTTAAAAATGAATGCAACTATTGTGTTATTTATGTGAGTGTTTTGCGGTACTAATGGCTATTAAGCGTTTCTGACCCTACTTTTATGGGCACACTTTACTATAATTAGTGATAATGCTTCATTGCAATCGCTCCAGAAGATGAAGGATTCTGATAGGAAATTGGCCTGATGGGCTTAAAACTTCAAAGCTTTAATTTCTCCACCTTCCAGTACTAGGCCAATGCATCAGAATGCGGATTGTTTATCCAGGCTACTTATACTAACTTTGACTTGCCCAAAGAAAAATCTGCTCTAAAATCTTCTAAACCAACCCTACTATTTAAGGAAAAATAAGTCACTTACAATCCAAAGAAAGTTAGATAAAAAGTCAACAAAAATAACAACAAGGATGGTAACCTTACAGACTCATGTTACAACAATGTTTACCCTATATTTGACCTTATGCTCGCACAGATGTTATACTAAAAGAAAATCTGCAGTCATACATAAAGGAATTTGGAAAGTCTATCAGTGGCTCAGGACCCAGTGTTACTGTTAAGGAATGCTCCTCTTAATTCATTATGTATTGGAGTCTTTTTTGGTATTAAAAGTGAGTCTGGACCTAATCCACAACCACAACGCCCAGTGGTTCCACCCTGTGAACCCTTTCATACTGTAAGTATTGATGTTGGGCCCAATACCTCAAATATCCAATGGCCATTGATTCCTCAAACTGGCTGTTGAACAGCTAACAAAGTAAGTTGAAGCCATATTCCTACTCTCTGCTTTGGCAAAAGCTACAGCCATGTTCCACTATAATCAAATTATCACTCAACATGGGTTCACTAACATAAGTCTCTGTAATAATGGTCAAATTTTTGATCATCACTGGTAAACAAGTCAAACCAATTAATAGGGGCCACTCAAGTGTATTCCACCCTTACTATCCTGCAACTAATGTGATGTAGAGTGAGTATATACTAAACTAACTTCAAACCATCAGAAAAAGGCCTCAACCATCACTCTACATTGGCCACTATACCTTCTTAGTGAAATTTATTTTCTATTAAATAAGTTACCACCAGATTATTAAAATGTCTCCCTTTCAAGCCTTGTATGGATAATTTCCCCAATTGTACTCTAAAGTGTAAGCCAATTTAGACCAAGCCTCCCCAAAGCCCCTGAAGTTACTATGAGAAATATCCCTAATGATCTTATATAACTTCAGGCCTTGGCTTCCAAAAATTTAACTGCTACCACCACCTAAAAGACAAATCAATTTGATGATAATCATCCTCTCTGCATACCTTCCAGGTAGGTGATTTAGTCTTTTACTATTATCACTTAACCAGTGGACGAAATTTAAATTTAGGTAAAAATTGATAAGGAACCTAAAAAGTTTTATATATATGAGGAAATGAACACTTGATTGTGGCTGTCACTCAAGGGACT
This sequence comes from Massospora cicadina, assembly GCA_022478985.1. Taxonomy (NCBI): domain Eukaryota; kingdom Fungi; phylum Entomophthoromycota; class Entomophthoromycetes; order Entomophthorales; family Entomophthoraceae; genus Massospora; species Massospora cicadina. Next base: position 22,809 of record JAKSZP010010538.1, on the reverse strand, counting down.
GTGACATATTGAGTACAATATTTTTATGACTATTTACCCCCCTATACTAATATCTAGAAGGGGGCGTTGTTGGGACTCAAGCTTGAAAGGAAGATTTGATATATCTGATTATGAGATTTGAACCCAATCTAATGATTTGGACAATTTACTATCAAGGGACAATCCCCAATTAAAATTATCAAAACCTCTTGATGTTGGGGCCAAACCCAATCTAATAGATCAAATGAAGTACTTCAAAAATGTAACAATATGCCAAATATTTCCATGTAGTAGATTAGTATAGACCTCAAGCTTGAAAGCACTATGAGATTTTTTCTGAGAGCTTCTACCTGATTCCTTTATAAAATTTGTTTGTGGTAAAATAAGTGTTACATTCTTTTTGCCCATTTTGGTTGACACTATTATAATAGTGAAGTTCAAGGACATAATACAACTAAGGTAGTTTTCCTTATTTGTTAGTTTTATTTATTATATATATATAAAATCTTTGCGCCTGGGGCTTTGGTTGCCATGAATTTTTTGGGTGGGTAGATTTCATCCCCCTCATCCTGAAAATTCTCATCATGAAATATCTAATGAATCCTGAATGATGTTATTTGACTATAAAAGTTTATATGCTATTCTAAATAAAGGATAAAAATTATTGCTAAACTTATTTGTTTATCAGGGTAGATCTTTAGCGTGGTTTTATTTATACTAAAGATTAGAGAGCTTAATGCTTAATCACGCTATACAGTAATCCAAGAGCTGGATTAAAAAAATATACCTGTGCACATAGCGCTTAAAGTGCCCTCACGCTACAAAGGGTACTATGATCGATTAGGTTCATGGTAAAATTCTTTAAGCCAATTCCCCTATGACAAGATCTTAAGGCGCACTGTCAGAAATTTGTAATGAAAAATAAAGTGAAACTATTAAGATCAAAGTGATAGTGGCTTAAACACTCTCCTATAAAAACAAGCCCTGATGAAACCATTGATCTGTTACTTAATGAGACAATGCTCCCAAATGAGAAAGAATAAAATTAGGAGGATTTAAAGATCCCTAAAAGGTACAATCTAAGATATCCATCAATTGAAAACCTGGGTACCAAATTCTGCAGACCAAAACAAAAACTCAGAAGTCCTAGTACAATGAGTCACAAAAATCCTGACGTCAACAGCAGTGGATGACCACTTCTTGACCCTCTAATTGGATTAGAAGGAAAGATCCTTAATTAGGAAAACCAAGAAGCTCTAAAACTAATAAAGTTTCTCAACCGCCCTATAAATTATAACAAATTTTATCCATTAAAGGCGTTTCATATTCTACCCTGTATTTTATTTAGCGTATAATTCACAAATCTCTCTAAAGTTTAACAACATCAGCATAAGTAGTTGTGACCTCATATAGTTACCAATTGTGGGCCCTAATGAACGCAAATCTGCTTAGTCATCGCCTTTCAGGTTCCATTCCGTTACAAAGAGCCACTCTGAAGGAAGCTAGAGTATCCAAAAAGGACACATCCAGGCAACCTTACATTAATTCTTTAGCATTACCATAACACTGAAGCTGAGAACTAGCTTTAGTGATTATGGGTTTAGCTGTCGCTGGATTATGGTTAGTAAAATTAAGAAAGTTACTCTAAAATCATTCACCATATATTTTTAACATTCTATCCAGCTAACAGTATCACTATCCTTAATACTTTCTATCAGAACAGCGGTGTTAAGTAACATGAAGCTAATGTCTTTATCTGTTAAGCACCCATGATGATAATAAGGTTTCTCTTGTCATGTTAGTTCCATGACAAATAACATTTGCTAATTCCAAATTTATAAAGTTTTTTGGCGCTCTAGTGGAAACTATTACAAATATCTAGATACAATAATTTAAGCAGAGATGATAATGAATGAAAAACCTATGATGAGTCTTTCTATAACTGCAATCTAATTAAAATAATAAAAGAGTATTTTATTCTTTATAAGTATTTATATAAAGTTTTTTATTAATGAAGGGTTTTACATACTCAGCGATGCAGATTGATAATAAATATACACATTCTACAACAAAGATAGCCTCAATTAACTAGTAGTGAAGCCAAAGATCTCTTTCAGCTTCCTGGGATGGTAGATCATTTCTGATTTGAGTCTAGAATCTTTAGGTGAAATTGGGAATACTCTGTTAGACTTAGTAACTAATTAAAGCTATACTTTTCAAAAATGCATGTTAGAGTCATATATAGAATTTTTCAATTTTCCTTTTTTTAAAAGTTTAGAAAGATATCTCAGAAGTTGTAGATTAAGAAATTCTACATTCAAGTTCTGGTATGTAAGGCAATTGGGCCAGTACGTTTAGTGATATCACACTTTTTTTGGTCTAAGTGGTCGCCTCAATTAAGTTTGTTTTTATAGATTCATCCTGTTAATGCTCTTATAGTGGTCATCATTCTTGCAATTTCAAATTTTCAGGACATGAAGTTTCACCCAGTTAGATGGCCTATTTTTACTTCAAGATCTCTCAGGGTTCAGGAGAACCAATACAACTTAGGATAAATCCCTTTAAGTTTATTAAAAGGTTTGATCATTTCATTTTTAAAGGTATAGGGATTTAGAGTTCTTAGTGTCACATTGAAAATCAAAGAGGCCATCACTTGGTACAACTGCTTAAGTGGGTTCAACTATAAGTAGATTGAGCTCAGTGAGCATAAAAAGTGTGCAAAAATAAAAGTGATATTTGACTATATAAGTACTGGCATGGTTTTACCTCAGTTACAATATTTATAAAGTTATTTATAGTGATATGAGATTGGTGTATCCACCCTTTAGGTTGAGACCAGCTAATGATAAAAAATAAATATAGTGGCATAACGTCCTGTAGCATAGAAAAGAAATTGAGCTGTAATTGTTATAGTAGTGGGCCTCCAAATAATAAATAAAAGAGCTGTACTAAACTGGATCAGATATCTATGACCTCTAGATGGACTTGCAGTGGAGATAAAAGCTACAAAATGGAAAAGTGGTAGCTTTTGCAATATGATCCCACCATAAGTGACCAAGGAGAACCTTAAAATTTTTTAACTTGAAAGAAATATAAAGAAAAGCATAGTTATCTTAAATTGGAAGTCAAAGCTTCTCGGAATGGTCAAATTGGAACTTTAGCTTATTTTTAAATTTTTTTAGAGATATACTTGCAATTAGAGAAGGTTTTCTCTACTTAACTCAGGGATAAACACACATTTGTGAAGGTTTTACTTAGATTGGTGTGGTGAAAAGATAGGACCAGTCACAAATATGTGATAAAATGATGTGAAACAAAGGGGATTGATTCCACAATAATTCATACTTACAAGTTAAAAACAAAAGGTTTTCTCAATGTATGGATATATCTTAAGCCCTATGTAAATAAGATGGTGCACCATCTGTGGCTGTGCTGCTAATTTTTTACCAAATATAATTCTATATGACAAATAAATTTGACAGTCCTCAAAAATAGAAAAACAGATAGAATAACAATATAATGAAGATGATAAGGTACCATATCAAGGAGATGAGGTGAGAAGGAGAGATAGGCTTTGCAATGTTAGATAGTGAAAGGTCTGGATATAGTGACTAGACTTTTTACTAGATACAAAAGTATAATGTTTGTGGAGAGAATGGTTTTTAGCCATAAGTGGGTATAAATATCCTAGATACTAAATATAATTTTTAGTAGCCTACCAATATGGCCATAAGAGGGACTTGTTTATGACAAGATAATAGCTAAAAACTATTACATAAAATAAAAAGGGTTATAAAAAATGAATAAAATAAAGAAAGTTAATGGAGAGTATGTTTCTTATAAATTAAAGTTTTAATCCTTTAAAGGACTAACATCATCAAAAAACTTTATTGAAGCATTTGGACTGACAGGCTGTATTATGTTATCATGGACATCAAATGTAAAGTGATTATTCTAATTCAACTATTTATACCATTCAATAAGAGAAAAAAATCAAATATGAGTGTACTTGATTTCAAATAACTAGAGTACATTTTAGTAACTTCCCATCTACCAACTAGCTAGAGTCTGACATAAAAACACGAAATTTTATAGCCAACCATATTCTCCAAGCTTCAAATCATAAACCTTCTTGTCCTACAGCTTTTGGAGCCCCACTATTTTATTCCTGCATGACCAAGTATAACCCTTTTAAGTTTTATGTGACTAAACCCAATTCTAGTCCAGGGTTTTATTTACTTTGGCTTTTCAGACAACTTGTTCTCCCTTAATCAAGCTTTATCTTATTTATGTGGTCAGACAATGCTTAAAATTATAAAAGACCCCTTACAGATAATTACAATCTTATCTTTCTTAGTAGAAGTCTCACCGCCTTAGGTTCTGCTCACTTAACTCTGGGGATTTTGAACTTGGGGCATCAAAAGGGGTAATATGTTGCACAGATCTGACACTAACCAGCTAGGCTTAAACTTCCTGAGAGAGCTGTAAACTTGACACTCTCATGCTAACTGTGCGTCATTTTTAGAAATAATCCTGTTTATGTTGAAATCTTCTCTTGACCCAACGGAGTTTATCTCAACCTCTTTCCTTGCAAGCCTAACCTTACAAGTAGTCCTTATCAAAACGAGTATATTCTTAAAAACACGTTAATCCCAGACTGGTTATTGGTGATTACTTTAGATAAAGGACAAACCTAAGATTCTGTGAAATAGACCGTTTATTCAAGATAAAAATTTAGTATCTTTATACTAAATACTTAAAAATCAAGATATAAAATAAAATTGAGTGGATAAAAGAATAGTGGATTGTGAAGATATTGTATCTTCTTCAGGAACCTCAGAACAGTCTCTTCTTCCATTGATTTCTCTCTTGGGCATTTATTTTCTCAATTTCCTGAATTTGTGCACTGCAGTGGTATATAGAGCTTTTGGTATCAGGATTATTGGTTCTGTGGCACCTACGCGCTTTGGTGGAGTCCAAATCTTTATTACCATTAGTGGACTTAATTTCCTTGTTTCTTGATGGCACCATTTTTCTTTTGTTTTGATTGTTTTCCTTTTCAGTGCACCGTTCAGCACCTAAACTATTATATTTCTTCTCAATGTTACTCAAACAAATATTGCCATTTTTGGAGTTAAACTCATCTTAGTTTAATAATTCTTGTGCTCCAATTGATATTTCCTCAATATTACTAGAGGTCAAGGATTTACCAATTTTGCAGTGCATCAAATCTGTGACAATAGACAATGTGTTGCATCATTTCTTCATATAAAAACAATATATTACTTCCTTTCATTAAGTTTTTGTTGTTTTGATCTCATAGAAATTTAGGGATAAATGTGTTATATTATATTTTCTTGATTTATTGTTTGCTATTAATTTTATAGACATAATTATACTCTCTCTGTCAGTTAATAGACCTACTAGTTCAACTAAATTAATGGCATTAAGTAAGGTAACTTTTTTGTAAGCTCAATAATATATGTTGATGATTATTAAGAGAAGAACATTAGTATTTTAGCAGATTTTAGGATATTTTAGCCCTTTTTTAGCACTAGGTGGTCCCAACCTAAAGGGGGGATACACTGATCTAAGAATATTTTAGCCCTTAATATAATATTTTCAAGCTTATAATCCTGCAACAATTTGAGGTTAATTGAATTTAGGAATGGTTTAAAGAGGCACAGTCCAGTGATACACCTAAAACTAATTATAGAACACCAAATATATTACTTAACTGAGAAATATATTTAGAAAATTTTAGAAGCTAGGCCATGTTTAAATTTATGATAGGTAATCTTTTTATACCAAGTAAGCTTATATACATTAAAAGATAGCTTTTTTTAGCACTAGGTGGTCCCAACCTAAAGGGGTTACACTGATCTTAAAAGATTACTTTCTATTTTGACTAAAACAACCTTGATAAATAATATACTGCCATATTAATATGCTCAATTTCTAGCCTAAAGTCTATAAACAAAAGTACTTTTAATGTATGCAAGAATGTCAAAATTACTTCTACATATTTATCTTGATTTTAAACTTGATTAATTATATTTATTTATCAAAGTAATTTTATTAAGAAGTTGTTTCTAGTATATATTTTTTGCTATCCCATCAAAATATAATTCAATGTGTTCAAACATTTAGAGTTGTAGTATATGCTTTAGCTCTTAAACCCTTAACCCTTTAACTGCAGATTATTTTAACCAGATAACAAAGGTCAATGTGTATATACAAAAATTCAGTTAACTGGTTAAGAGTAAGTAAGAGGTTGATAAGAACATATAGTTATATAGTAGATATTGAGAGATGTCTTATGCTATAGATAATAAAAATAAAATGAATTGATTATGGCTATTACTTTAAAATATAAAAGGTAGTTAAGCTTAGTAAGAGGTCTTCTTGCTACCACTAAGGTGAGCATGGGTTTATATCAGAACTAGAAACATAATTGGCATAGTATTTATTCTAAGGATGGTATGCCTTATTAAGTTATTCACATGTTTTATACTATAAACTCCATTTTAATATATTGTTTCTCTTATTGTTTATAAACTTAACTATAAATATATTTTATGAAATTGCTATAATACTAACAAATGCCTTATCATAATTTATAATTAGATTTTCATATTACTACTTCTTGCTTCTATTTCAGTACTCTCTATTTACATTCTTATAGCAGTGTAACTTTAATTCTAATTCTAATATGGAGTTCTAAGAAGATAAGGCTACTCTTTACGCTGCACAATACTGTACATGTATAATTAAGCTAGTTTTCTATTATATATCATTCATTACATTGAAGATAAAGTATAGTCATAAAAATGTACCTTCCATAGAATATTCTTGTTGGTTTAATAAAATTGCTTTAAGGTATATTGTACTACAAGTAACAACAACTCTTTACTAGTCTAACTATACAAAAACTTAGTAAGCTATGACTTTTGGCCACAAACTTTACCATTATTTTATATCAAATTATATAAGAAATTATACTAACAAAATTGGAGCATATTAATTTCAAATTTGCTTGGCTGGTTCTATAGTTTTACTTGAATATTATTAAAGATTTTAATAACTTGACATTTATATAATCACATAAGTCATTATTTTATGAAGCTTAAAGTCTAAAAGGATGTTTTTGCAGCCTTTATCAAATAACAGCAATATTTCTATCATCCTAAAACATATCTGTACTTATCTTTCTGGGCTTTCAATTACTATAATTTTAGCCAGATCAAAATAACCTGCAGTTTTGTTTTCTGCCCATTATATTTTTTAAACATGGCAAAGCTCTAAAGATTATAATTCACAAAATTTTGTTATCTAAATAAACATATATTGGTTTATAATGGCCTTATAGCTTATTGGTCTTATATTTACCATAAATGAAAGGTATTTACCAGAATAAAACGTATTTAAAACTCGGCTTATATCATTTTCTTAAATCTGTCGTACTTACCCAACTTGCAACAAGTAAATTCTGAATTTTTTTCTTAACAATCAAAACAATTTGAAACCTCCTAACGAAAGCGACAAAGCATGTTTCCTATCTTTTCAACAAAGCGTTTGAAGTAGAAAAGGATTTTTTTAACATCACAAAATCAATCGTTCGATGCTTTAAAACAAAATTATATCTATCCATAAATGAAACAAATGCAAACTACTCCCTTAGTAATTTGCATTAAAGTTAATGGACTATATCTAAGCCATTGATGTCGTAATCAAAGATCAGTACAAATTACGTCTATATTATTCAAGTAAGACTATCATAAAATAAATCATTTGTTTTATCGACTCAAAAACATCATAATTACTAGCCCGGTAAAAGTTAATTTTGGAAAGGTAACTGAATTACAGCATTATTATATGAAACTAAAAGTGTAGCTCGCATTAAGATGAAATATCATTAAGTGATGTCATCATGACGCTAAGAACGTATAACGTTCTATTTAGCAACTTTTAGCGAAAGACATAGTATAAAAGAAATAGTTGAAAAAGTACGAAAGTTTTTAAGTTTTATACGCCGATAAAATTTATTAAAGCCTAACAGCAAGTATAGTTTAAGATGGAACCAAATGTAGCAATTGAAAGTACGCCACAGGTTTGGTGTGAAAGCATCCAAGAGTTATGCGAAAGCCTGACTTACTTTCGAAGTTATCAAAGCGGGCTATATGCCTCAAACGGCATTGCTATAGCTCTCCTTCTCAATGCGGATGAGGTTGAACGGGAATGCTTTAATTGGGATGTCATCATTACTCATGGGTAAGGCTGGTATTGCTGCTCATGATTCCTAGAGGTGGGAGTATGATGATGGCTGCAAAGGGTGGAAAAGCACAGTCTAAATACAAGCTCCATCGATCGCAAAAGGATACAGACAATAGCATTGCACCACTGATTAGCAGCTATCTTGCCGCCAAGCCTATTGCGGTGATTTTGGGCCCGAAAGTCAACAAAAACGTGATACGAAACAAGCACCCCTTCAGTGTTCTAGGATGGTACACCATCACTCACCTCTGGGTAAGTACAGAATTGAGCCTCTAATCAACAGAGCGAATACGACTTAGGATTAACTAAGGGTGAAAGCAAAAGAAAGTACTTTGTGCGGAAGAAGATTCGCCTGCAGCACATCCCACAGCAGCCATACAAAAAATGGTGGCAATTGGACGCATGTCCCGTCCATGTCGACCGCGAGTTTCTTCACCTACATTGCAGATGCCAAACCAGGCTTTGTAAACAGTGCGATAAAATCAGTCCGTTAGTTTATGAGGACGGGTTCATCTGTATGAACGAGGAGTGCCAAAGGTTCTGGATGGTAAGCAAAATTAAAATATGCACTCAAAACTAGCTGGAAATGGGTGAGGGCATCTTGCAAGCGCCAAACAAAAGGATGGGTTTCAACAACTGCTTTATTTATAGCGATAGAAATCATATTGAAAAACATTTCCAGGAGCCCTTCAGTCTGCTTCCAACTCTAAACTCAGAGTCAATACTTAAAATTAACCACATGGCGGTGGAAATCTCAAGGGGCATTCATTGTCTGACTTGCGGCAAGCTCTCTTCGCGCGAGGAGTGGTTTGGGTGGAGTTGTCGTAGCTGCAAGGTTTGGAAACAATTCGACTTTGGCCCTCTGGGCTTGTCAGATGTCCTCGATCCCTTCGAGAGGGTTTACACTGGGTTCCGCGTTGAGAATGGGTTGCTTTTTATCAATCCCGAGTCTGGGATCCAGCTTGCTGAAAGAATCAACAAAAATAATCAAACTTCGTTGCATTACTATCTGCCCAACCTAGGAGAAATCACACACTTCCTAGGAAGTTCGACTGATAAAAAAAGAGCTGAAAATATTTTTAATGCCTACCAGCGAAGAGGTCCTAACCAAGTCAACTTCAAAAGATATGCCTTCCATATAGCAAAAGGTTCTCATTAAAAGTACCAACTAACTATCCCTTAGTTCAACGACGTTTCCTAGGAAATCAGTTCCAATTTAATTCCGGGGAACAATATGACCATGCTCTAATTACAGAGACCACACTCTTAGAAGCCAGCCCTCCACCCATCAAAGAAGCCTTGGAATTTATCGAGGAAAGAATCAGCCACAATAACTTCAATCAGGTGAGCTCTTTGCTTTACATGCAAGGCCAAAGAATGGACTGGCATGATGATGGCGAAGAAGTTGTTGTGGGCCCAGTCGCTACTTTCACAATGGGTTCTAAGGCACAAATGTGGTTTCGGGAAAAAAGCAAGAGCAAAAATGGAAAGCGAACAATAAGTCTCAAGTTAATTCTCTCACATGGCGATGTACTTGTTATGTGGAATAAAGTTGTCCAAAGAAACTACGAGCATTGCATAAAGCCTGAAGGGTTTAGAATCGGTAATACATCATTTTCCACAATCCTGACGTCTAGCTGTAACTGCAAGAAGAATGAAAAAGCAATATCCAGAAGAAAAATAAAAAAACTAAAAGTTTGGCTACTATAAACAATAAGCAAGGGCATCTTGTTGAAAGGGCTAGAATTTTCTGGGCTTAGAACTGCAAATTTAAGAACCTGCAAATAAAGCTAAAATATTGGGCTATAGTCAACTTGTTCGCTTTCGAAATCATTTATATTGATGTGTTATACTTTTTAATTTAAAGAAAAGTTCTTTATCAAATTCAAATACAACTCTAGGCAAATATTATTTCAGATAGCTATAACTAAAAAACGAAACAAAATGGAAGTACCGTTTACCAAATGGTAAAAGCTTAAGAGCATGATAATGTCTTTCAGCTGCCAGCTAAACGCAACATTATTATGGTTACTGACTTGCTGATTGTTTCTTTTGCACAAATATTATCATGTTTTTTAATCGACTTTGAAAAAGGAGAAGGTTCTCAATTCGACCTGTATGTATGTTTTTTTTCTATGTTTGTTTGCGCATATCTCTGAAAATACTGGACCGATTTGGATGATCATCTTCTCCAAAAATCGAGGATGCTCCAACTTAGGTTCCATTTTACTTTTGTAGGTATTGGTCAAGTATCTGCCCATTAATTTAGTAAGTATATCAAAATGGGCTCGGAAGCGATGGATACTTGTGGGACTAATACAACTCCGGATAAATTAGTTTATTAAATTTAGATGAGTTTATTGGTCAAATTATGTAAAAGCGATAGCCATCTATAATGATTTAAGCTTGTCCCGCTATGAGCTCATGCTGACTGAATTTTGAACAGAATGCGCCTAAGCTATTCCGAACGCTGACTGAAATCCTTAGACTCTCGGATACTTACAATAGTTTAAATAATGAGCATTAGTATCAAAGTAGCCACTTTTTTCTCCCTAACCCGTGCACCAAATAACTTAAATAAACTACACCAAAAGGTAAAGAGGATAACTTGTCTTAACTACTAAGTAAATTGTAAAGGTAGGTTAACTCTAATATGGGGTGATATTTTTTATCAATTCAAATTAATTCAGAGGTAGATTGAGCTAATTTTTAGTTTAGTATTTTAGAGTTTTGTTATTCATGATCAAATATTCTGGTGATTAAAAGTGGGTTTGTTTTAGATTACTGGTTTAATGAATTTCAAGTTCAGTTTATTCAGAGTTAAGGGTAGGTACAATTGTATGTGTGGCTTTTTTCTGGCAGTTATTTTGGGGAATTAATTGAGATCTGGTGAATAAAGGTGATCTCCTTTTATGTTTTTAATTTACTGAAGTTCAATGCAATTTAACTCAGAGTTCGTTTTAGATAAGTTTTTAGCTTATTATAAATAGCTGCAAGCCTGATCAAAGAGTTTGAATTCTACGATTAGAAGGTGATGAAGCTTCAATATATAATAATATTTTTGATCGCTACATTGAGAGGCCAGACAAGCTTGAAAATTTAAGCTTGGCTGAATTTGCTGTCAGATATAAACCAATGATGAGTAATGTTTGGGCAGAAGATGATAGAGATGAACTGAATGAAAGTATCAAGGAAGAAAGTTCAAAGTATATAATTTTAAGGAATCATACACGCATGCGAATAAGAAATAAGCCAGCTGTCCTGCGCACTTGATATTATACATTGAACAGTGATAGAGAAGAGTATTATTATAGTTTAATTGTGTTTCATATACCATTTTGAAATGAAAACAAACTTCTACTAGACAATGAGCCTGCAGAAGCCTGTTTTCTTAGATGATAGCATGAGCTAAGGCCATTACTTAGAAATTTAACTACAGAAGAGTTTGCTAATGTAGAACAAGTTATTCAGCAGGCTTTGGCCCAAGCTGCAGCCTTTAATATTGTACATGAAGCTGGAAATGGGCTGAACAATGATAAACCTATGATTTATGTGGATGAACAAATAATATATGACCCAGATGATCTGTTTACCAGGGGATGAAATAGCAGGAATACCTGATGATGTATATATAAATGGTGTCAGAAGTATAAATGTGCAACAAAAAGAGCTTTTTAGTGAAGTTACTGCAGCTATCAAAAAAGATATAATTGGCAATGATATTCAGATGTTGTAATTTATAACGGGTGGTGCAGGAAGTGGCAAATCATTTACTTTAAAACTGTTGGTTGAACACATCAATCGTTGTTATAGGCCTACAGTAGATTTGTTAGTAAAACCACAGTTTATTGAAATAGCTGCTTTGACTGGTGTTGCTGCTTGGCAGATATCTGGTAAAACCTTGCACTCAGTTTTTTCTTTGCCAATTGAAAAGGGTAAGACTATGACATACCAAAAGATGACAGGCCAATGACTTGAACAAGAGAGAAGGAAATGGCTTTATATCAAATAGCTGATAATAGATAAGATATCTATGGTTTCTTATGAGAATCTATGTATGCTACATCTGAGACTGCAAGAATTTAAAAACAATGCCAGGTTATTTGGTGGGGTGCATATATTATTGTTTGATGATATTATGCAGCTTCCTCCAGTAAAAGGTCACTGGTGTTTTGAACAACCTCAATGGTGTTTAGCAGAAATCCATCTATGGCATCAGTTCTCTTTCTGTGAATTAACTATTAATATGAGACAGCAAAATGATGTTGAGTTTATAGATCTTCTTAACAACCTGCAATTTGGTGAACTAACCACCACCCAATTAGAATTGTTGTGTGAGAGGAGAAGAGTTGTATTAACAGGTGATTTTGTAGATGATGCAGCAGTTAAAATCTATTCACCTATCAAATTAGTCGATAGCTATATCTTGAAAATAACTAATATCATTGCTGAAGCTTCACATATTTATATCATAAATGCAGTTGATAAATCTTGTGAGGCTACAACATATGGAAGAAACCCCCCAAGCAATTTAATTCCAAAAGATATGAATAACTGTGGAGGACTCTTGTATACAATAAAGCTAGCCAAAGGGTCACATATTATGCTTAGATGCAATATTTCAGTTTCAGATGGACTGGTTAATGGTGTAATGGGAGTAATTAAGCAGTTTAAGTGGCCAGCACTGTTAAAAGACCAATTAGAAGTTGGAGAATTACCAGAAGTAGTGTTAATAAAGTTTGATGATGCCACAATAGAAGCTCAGATAAAAGATGCTAATAGCTTAGTTGCAGTCACTCCTATCAATACAGTATACCAAGTAACAAAAGGATATGGAGACGTTGAGTGGAGAATGCTTCCCATAATTTTAAGTTAGGTGGTGACAGTCCATAAATTGCAAGGTGTCACACTGAATAAGGCTGTTATTGACCTTAGAAAAAAATTATTTGCCAAAGGCCAAGATTATGTAACCCTCATTAGAGTGAAAACTTTGTATGGCATAGCAATATCTGACCTAGACAGCAATAAACTATTGAAAAATCCCCATGATGCAAAAGCACTTAAAGAAATGCAACAGTTAAGAAGTATGCTCCATAAAAGTGATAATTAAGTTTATACTTTCTGTATTGAGTTTTTATATCTGGCAGTGTTTTGGTAGAACTCAGGTGGAACTTGAAGTGCAGGTGCCTATGTGTGGTAAGATTGGGTTTTTCTAATAAAATAATTTTTACCCCAAATTAATGGCCTCATGTAGAAATCATGTATTAAAGTTTTGTTGTAGAAGTTATAGAGATTCTAAAAATTGAAGCTTTTTTTAACAATACCCAATTGAATCAATTAACCATATCTATCAGAGTAGAATTAAAGCTTTGGTGTAGAATTTATAAGAAATCCCAATTTTAAAAGCATTAAACATGCAAATAGAACCAGTTGAACATAAGAAAGCATTTCAGTTCTGCATCTAAACTTATACTGATGAATAAAACGTATGATATTGGTTTATTCTAAAAGTGATTTGTACTTAGTTCATTCATTTCAATAGGCTTATACTTAAGTATTAGTACCAACAACCTTTGTGTGGATGATGGGTATAAAAAAGTAGGAAAAAAAGCCACTTTTAAAAATGCACTAATTTTTTGGGGAGAAGAAGGTAAAGAATTGTGGATAAAGTTTTTTTGGGAAAAAAAAGAATCTTCTCAAAAAAAATTTTGGGAAAAAAGAACCTCCTTTAAAAAAAGCTCTAAAAAGTATAAAATAATTGAGAAATTAAGCCTACTCAATAAAACCCTTTTTTGAAGTTGGTGCCATATTTTAACTGACTTATAATAGGTATTTATAATTTATATACCTAGTACTATTTATCTTAAGTTGCTTATAGTTTACACTTGGACCCAATCCAGACATAAGATATAATTTGTATTTATGAGCAAAATTCTATAATTCAGTTTAAAATATGGCACCAACTTCAAAAAGGGTTTTATTGAGTAGGCTTAATTTCTCAATTATTTCATACTTTTAGAGCTTTTTAAAGGAGGTTTCTTTTTTCCCAAAAAAAATTTATATACTTTTATTTACTATATAACAAATACATTTACTATATAACAAATATTTCTTTATGAAACAAATTATTATCATGTTAATATATATATATATATATATATAAATGAATGTCTGTCTGTATGTATGTCCCAAATGCATTCCTATACCATTCATCCAATTGTAATGAAACTTTAGTGAGTTGTTGTGTGCATACCTGAGAAGGTTTATGTATTAAAAAAATATTACTTTAATAGTAAAATAAAAAGTTTTATATGTAACAAGTGAAAATCCTATACACTTTGATGGTATTTGCTATATTGTTACAGATGAGCAATTTGATATTCAATTGATTTGATATTTTAAATGGTTTTGTTAAGTGGTTAGTGGTCATTTGGGTATTTAACAGGTTTATCTAACTCAAAACTTTAAATCAAAAGCCCAATTGATTTTAAAAATACCTCCTCTAGCATAATTGGCTCAACCCTTTTCTCTCTCGCATACATCACTTTTTAAATCAAAAAGTGAACTGAACAAGAATTGAGAGAGCAACCAACTGCCAGTGCGCACTGCAATTATAGAGCAGTGAACAACGGCCAACCACCCAAGCATAGGGAAGTCAATCTGCCCATCTGTGTGCAGCACATAGAAATGGATGACTTGCCTGTGCTGATATTAATTAACAATAATAATACAAAGGATGCTATGATGGATGTACCATCTAACAAACTTCCCGCTGGCCCAAGCCCCCACATGACTAGAAACAGGGAAGGGCAATACAATACGTGTACATAAGTAACAATTGGGTGACACAAACGGTGATGAAATGTGCAAATGCATTGGTAAATCACAGGGCCCTTGTGACTAGTGCGGATAACAGAAGCAACTCCCTAGGATTGGTGACCACCAACAACCAGACAATAAGAGAAACCTTCTGGGAGCAAGGCCTGACGCTGAGAACAGCAGTGTCAGGAATATTCCCCATTGAACCTCAACCAGTAGAGGGGATTGGGGCCTCGCAGGGTGATAAAATTTTTGTGAAAAAAAAAACAAAAAACCTGGATGAAGTATTGGTAGGATCTAAAAAATGACTCAGATTTGATTGATGAAAATCAGCAGCTCAAACCAACAGAGAAAAGCTATAAAAAGTTTTCTGCTGACATGGAGAAACTTATCAAATCTGCTTGGGGTATTTAAGTGAAGAAGATGTTTAGCTCCAATTCTGAAAAGGCCCAGTCAGGGGGGGCAAATGGTCTGCAACCAAAATTGATTCGGTGATATGAGAAAATCATTGGGTGTGATCCCCAATACACCATCGGCACAATCCCCACCAAAGTTATGTCAACAGGGGGCTCTAGCTCAACTATGAATTGATGGCTGATCCTGAATAGCCAATCACCAAACCAATAAAAACCATTGGGGACTAACCCCAATGGAGGTGAAACTATATGGGGGACCAAATCCAAGGGATTGGACACCAGAGAAAAATTTGGTGAAAAAACTAAAAATACTACTGGAAGGTGCTGAAACTCTGACAGCGGTCAAGTCAGTGGCCAGGGCCCTGGTAAATTTACCCCAATTCAGTCAGACATGTTGAAGCATGCCAAGGCATGTCCACCCGCGAGGTCAAACAATGGGAGGCCCTCCAGTTCCCATACTCTACAGTGACTCAGTGGGTCTCCAAAGGTATCAAACCAGCCATTGCAGCTATGTGGCAAGACCACAAATTTTCCGCCAGAGTGGCCAAATGCTGGCTTGACACCCAAATCTCAATTGACATGGCAGTACTATTCAAGGTGTCATGAGTTAGAACCAAAGATGCCCTGGAATGGATGAAAATCCCTGTGGAGAAAAAGGTGATTAAGGCTGCAATCTGCAAAGATTAAAACTGGTGGACGCAAAGGCCTGGATGGAGGCTGGCATCGACCTTTTAAATGTGATGAAGTACAACAAGGCAGGCATTATAGCACAATATGCCCAAGCTGTTGGGAGCTCAGGCCTCAACCCAACAGGTTTAGCTGAGTATGCGAAACAATTTCCAAACGCCTCTACTACCCTCAAATGGCCCGACACTCCATTCCAGTAGACATGGCACTGGAATGGTATAACACTAACTTCTCCCCAGAGGAGGCACTACCATGGATCATGGTCAGGTTCAAGGCCACTGAGGCCTTACACTGGTTGTACACCCAAATTCCACCAGACACTGCATCAGACCTGATGAAAGCAGGCTGGACAAAGGAAAGAGTGGTGGAATGGGGACCCTTTCAGGATTGGTCACTGGAAGAGGCCATCAACTGGTCCATCAACGGTTTCCACCAATGGAGATTAAATACTGGTTCCGAGTGGGGGCCATTATGGACCTAGTGCGCAAATGGGCAGAGCTGGGGGTGACTAAACTGATTCATGAAACTCTTAGAGGCTGACCATTCCCAATTGAAAAGTGGAAAATCTGGTGCAATGCTGCAACAATTGCCAAAGCTGCAGACTGGGATGCAGTGGGGTTCACCCCTGAATCAGCCCAACTGTGGATGAAACATGAGATTTCACCACAGGTGGCAACAGCGATGAAAGGGGTCATGACCCCAGACTTGGGCTGAGAATGGCTCAAAGTGGGGATCTGCATCGAAACTATCCAGGAATGGAAGCAATCCTTCTTGGAACTGACACTAGCAGCCCCATACACCGCCAAAGGTTTCACCCCCTCTCAAGCATTCCAATAGAGTGAAGTGGGTGTTCCGGCAGCCATGGCATGAGTATTTACAGGTGGGGGCTGTAATAGTGTCACAGAAAGGGACTGGTGCCAGCGTAGCTCAATTACAATGGAGGTCCTTCAAAAAAACCTCCACCAACGTGCGGCCCAGAATCTGCCCTCAAGTGGTACTGACTGGGGTTCTCACCATTGGATGCCCTAGAGTGGCAGAGCCTCAATATCAGAGCACAAATGGCTAAAAATATCAGCTGCCAAGGTATCAGCATCCACCGGATTGAAGCATTCCTTGACGGGGGGTTAAGCCTTGACAAATCAGTAAGTTGGATTTTGAAAAGGGAAAGACCCCCACCAAAGTACCCAAACCAAGCTCAAAGACCAAATCCTACAGCACCGCAGTGGCGCATACCAAAGACAACACCTGGAATGAAGCAGGGAGCCACATTGAGTACATCCATCAGTTAATCAGTGGGGGCTTTACAGACCACCAGGCACCAAAATTATACCTAAAGGATGCTATCTGAATCCACCTGCAGCTAGTGGAGGAGGAGGAATGGTCTGACCTGATAATGTCAATTTATCAGGAACTCAATGAAGTCCTAGCCGGAGGGGACTTTGATCACCACTGGGTACCCAAATGGGGCTATATAGATATAGCAATCCCAGGAAAATTGGACTGCAAGAAGCTCCTCAAAATTGGAATCAAATATAAGGGGATTTATCTGAGAACAGAACTGACCAGATACACTAACCAAACCACAAGGTGGGTAACATTCCAGAATCTCCCCACCAATTGCAAACAGGAGTAGATGCACAAAGCAATCTGGACCGGATTGTCATACTATGGGGAAGTACAAAAATTTGGCAAGCTGGTGGAGATTACATCATGAAGTGCCTTACCCTCAGACAGTGGAAGCGCTGTACAAACTGGCACCCTGGATGAAACTGAACAAAATTGCTCTACCCCAATTCATCCACCTGCTCAGCCTCGATAGGGTAGTATATATCAAACAGGAGGATGCCAAACAAGTGTGCCAGTTCTGTTACCAGACTGGCCACACAATGGCTCAATGCCACCATTGTAAAGGTAAAACTACATGGGAATACAAATATGACCCCATTGGGGGAATCACCAAGGTGGGTAACAAGACTTTCCTCCACCTGAAAGCCAGAGAATGGATCCCGTGCAGCCTAATGGAGATAGTGGATATGAAATGCCAGCAACAAGAACTGGACCTGGTATTGAAATTTCATGAGAAATTCTATAAGCAGGTGTGACAAAGGCTACGAAATTTTCGTTCCATGGCTCTAGCAAAGTTTGACACAATTGCAACAAAGTTATTAGTTCCATTGCTATATTTGGTTCCAATTAAAAATACAGAATTCTGTAAGCAAATAGACCAAAATTAAACTATGCAAGATGAGAATTTAGGTACTTTATTAATTAAAGACTAGAGATATTTATAGGGAAAATGTAGTGGTTCTTTGTGAGGATTTCCTTGATCCACCCAAGGTAAGATCTTTCCTACCAGAGGACCGATATTGTTGATTATCATTATTTTTAATAATTGTGATGATCATATCTAATAGAATTCTAGTTAAATGTGATTGACCTTCTTAACAAGGCTTAGCCCCTTCAAAATAATTAATCATTTCAAATTGCTTGGCCATCTCAAATTACTGAGTTTCTTTGGGTTGATTAAATTTAGGAGGTCAATAACTCTGAAGAGTCTTTCTTTGGTCAAATTGAGAATCAGAAATATTAGGTTTAGATTTCTCCATATTATTAGACTGAGATACCAAATCTTGATCTAGAGTATTTTCAGTCATCCTAGTTGTATCTCCAACAATGCCCTCCTCAAGATCTTGCCTAGGGCACATACTTATGCAGAAATCTACTATGCACTCTATTGATAACAGTACCAGTATCAATAGAGGCAATGGAGTACTCAACACCCTGATGATAGATAATACGGTAAGGACCAGCCCATAAGAGGTCCAGTTTATGAATTCTTCCTCCCAGCCTATGATGGTAGAAGAGTACAAGGTCTCCGACTTGCTATTCTGGTAGCATAGGTCTACTAGCGTTGGTTTGGGTTCCTTCCTTCAAGGTGGTAGTGGCAAGGGAACTTGAAGCTTACTCTTGTAATTGGATTATTTCATCAGCCAGTATCCTCATCTCTAAATCAGTGTTTTGTGGGGTAGCCTCTTCAAGTATAGGTTGTACACTTGAAGGGAGGATAGGTTCCTGACCATATAAAGCTTTAAATGGAGACATTCTAATAATATGATGGTAGCTAACTCTATAATCTAACATTGCACTGGGTAAGTAAAGGTTCCACCTACTAGGATCATTGGAAGCCATCTTTCAAAGAATAGCTACAAGGGTACCATTAGCTCGTTCAACAGCACCATTAGTGGAAGGATTATATGGGGATGTGAATGACTGGTAGGTTCCCATTAATTTGGTAAGCTCAGCTACCACCTGAGATATGAAATTGGTCCCATTATCCAATAACAGGACTTTTGGGCTGCCATGCCTGGTGAAAACTTGTTTAAAAAGGAAAGACACTGTAGCCTTGGCGGTGACCGTGGAGACTGAGATAGCTTCAATCCATTTAGAGAAATGATCAATAGCTAATAGAATAAATCAATGTCCATAGGTGGCCGTAGGGAGAGGGCCCACCATATCAATACTCACAGTAGAGAAGGGTTCAGAAGGTCCTATAATTTGGTGTTGAAACATCAGATTTCCTCCACGTTGTTGTTGGCATTTAAGGCATGACTCTAGCACATCATGTACAGATTCCAGCATGTTATCCCAATAACAATAATTCTTTAACCATTGGAGGGTCTTAGCGACAGCTTCATGACCTACAGTTTGGTGGGCCTTCATGATAGTGCCAGTCCTCGCAGGAGGCCAAATAAAGGGCAACCACTTAGATCCTAACATTTTATATAGTGAACCTTCTTTGACCTGAGTGTCTTCAGTTAAGGATTGTAACTTCAAGACAACATCCTTAGATTCACGGAACCAGAGCTCAGGTCTACCAATCATGTCATAAATGCGATCCTCCTCTGCAGAGAATAACGTTAAGATAGGCAATTGAGAAAGACCATCAGCGTTTTGATGTACAGCCCCAGCGAAATGTTTTATTTAACTGAGGTAAGCCGACCAGGGGACAGACATTACCGAATATATGTGAAACTAAGAGACTAACTAACAAATATAAAATTGGGCACCCCAGGGTACTCAAGTTACCCCTGTTGCCAGCAGGACTGCCAGGTATGGGGGGGTTGATGCACTACTCTGAGGGGGTTTCCCCTGCTATGGAGCAGGTGTGAAGGAAAGGGTCTGTGTGGAGGAACCAGAGTGGGAACCATGATTCTATGAGCGCTTTTTGTCTTGGTCTCATATATCCATAGAGCCAGGCTTGGAAGTGCTCTACTAAGTGGACATGGGATCTGTTAATAATCCCATGAATGGTTGGGACCGTGCCCTTGAACGCATCTAATGAAATTGTGTATATTGTCCACATTGCAATGGGTATTATTAGGGAGCGGAGGTAGATGGGGTTGGTGACTCAATCTGGAGCGCAAAGATACTTTTTGATATCGAGAATTCCTGTTTGTTTTGAATCATGAGCAGGCGTGTGACTTCCTGCCATATAGCTTTGGTTGGGGGGCATGTTTCTAGGCGGTGATGTAGGGATCCCTCCCCTCCACATACTGCACATGTTTTGTGGAGGGAGTTGAAGCAGTCCGCCTTCCTATAGGTCCTTCTCAAACAGCGCCAGGCGTTTGCTCTTATCCTTGACTGTAGGAGTGGGTGGTGTGTCATTTTCCACATTGCTTTCTGTGTGGTTAAATCATAGGGAATGTCTAGCATATCTAGGTATTCTATCCTAGCTATGCTTGGGGTTGTTGGGGCGAGCATATCCCTCTGGGGGTGGTTTTCTGGGTTTCTTAATTTGAATTGGGGGCTGAGTCGTCCCCTTCCATGTATAGTACCCATGTTCTCTATGGTCCATCCCATACAGCGGATAGTTTGGAGGATATGTTTGAAATGAGGGGAGGTGCCATGCGGACCTGTTGCAGTAGGGTGCTTGGCAAGGTATGAAAGTAGTCTGGGTGGACTATGTGGGTTGGTTAATTTGAGCGCCTGTGCAAAGTTAGTCCTTGCTGCTCTGGACCAATGTTGTTGTGGGAGGTCTGGAGCAAGGATTTCCTTTATCCAGGTACCTAGGATGTGATTGGCATGGCTCTCAAAATCTATTAGTCCCATGCCTCCACTTGAGCGTGGACCAAATAGTGTTTCCATCCGTATAGGAGGGTGAGAGCCAGGCCACAGCCAGCCCTGGATAAGCGCGCAAATTGAGGTCATAAAGGTAGGTGAGAAGGCTATCGCATGGGCCTGGTACCACAGTATTGGTAGGATGAGCGAGTTAGCAACTGTAACTCGTCCTGTTAGTCCTGGAGTTCTCCCCTTGAGGGAGGCTACATGTTTGAATACCCGTTGTAACAGGTTACTTTCCATTGTCTCATTAGCATATCCTCCTAATTCTAGCCAGATTCCAAGGTGTTGGACAGGAGTGGTGGTGGGAGGTGTTGCAAAGGGTAAAATAATTGGGTTTTTTCTTTGAGTGTTGGTGTGAGGTTCTGATGTTGTGGCCCAATTGTTTGTGTATTTGCCTAAGAGGATGTTTCTGTCTTCCTTTTGTTGAGCGATGCATTGCTCACCTTGGAGTATTCCTCTAGAGTGTGTTCCAGCTGTCGGGCATCTTCATTGTTTGCTATACCTGCTACGCAGTCATCTGCAAAGGCCAGTATCTTAACTGTTGGTTGTCCTTGTGCGGTTATCCCCATGAGACGTGAGTCAGTTACTCGGAGGAGCGGGTCAAAGCTGAAATTGTATAGCAGTGGGCTGAGGGGATCCCCTTGTTTGAGCCCTCTGTGTGGTTTGATATTGTTTGTTAGAAATCAAGGGCCTCATACAGCCATGGTTGCAGATTCTGTTAGGAGCATCGCCCATTTTATGAATCTTGGTGGGAGTTTGAAGGCATGTAGACATTCTTTTAGGTATGGCCAGCTAACACGGTCATACGCCTTTTCCTGATCCAAGAAGACCAGGGCACCAGTTGCTTTGGATTGAAAAATGTTTGCAACAGGGTGTATGTTGTTCCAGATCGAACGCCCTGGTATAAACCCAAACTGGTTGGGTGATATGACGTCAGATGCAATTGCGCCTAATCTAGCTGCTAGAATTTTTATTAGAATTTTTGTGTCAGTGTTGGAGAGTGCAATTGGGTGCCAGTTGGCCAGGTCCAACTTGTCACCCTTTTTATACAAGGTTATAACGTAGGATTCATGGCCTCCTGGTAATAGGCGTGTTTCCAACAAACTCTGGTTCATTGACGCCAATAGGAGGGGGCGATTTGTTGAAAATATTTTTTGTAAAATTTGTAGGATATCCCATCAGGCCCTGGGCATTTCCTACATGGTGCACCGCGAATTGTTTCCCAAAGCTCCTCCCATGTAATAAGGGATAGTATATTGTAATTTTGTGGTGTACTTTGTATCTTGGCAGTTTGAATAAATTCTTTAATTTTTTGTGGATCTGTTGGCATATCGCGATATAATTTAGTGTAATAGCGGTGTACTTCCGCCTTGACCTCCTCAGGGTCAGTTGCCACGGTGCCGTTGGTCTTTTGGACCTGTGTGCATGTGGGCTGGTTTCCACAGGAGTGGAATTGGCGTAAAAAGTATGTCAAACAGGTTTCTCCTCTCCTTTATGAACTTACCTTTGTTCA